>NCQV01056239.1:0-23530 GCA_002740545.1 Lophocereus schottii | reverse complement strand
TATTTACAACGTGAAAATCAGACACCACAATTCACCCCCCTCTTGTGGCTGTATGCTCACATATTCAACACTAATTAAGCTTATGGGCCCCAAACTCAGTCTTAGTGGTGATATCAATATCTAAGTCAGTGTTTAGATCTACCTAGATTAGTCTTTGGTGGTGATTTCTGTGTCCAAAGATTAGTTAGTATCTATCCTTTCTTTTTTGCTTCCATTTAGAATCCCTTGATTTTAAATCCATTCCCTCCGTACATTTTAGTGACTCACAACCATCTTATAACTTGCCTTTCTCCTGAGTTTCCCCAGATTGCATTCTCCCTTGGTTTTAAGCTTTTGCACTTGAATTGAATTTGAGTTTGGACCCTCAGGAGATACATCAGTTTTGGTATCAAGGAAAGTTTAGATCCTGGCCTGAGCCCCAAGCTCCCAAAATCAATTTAAACACATTCCTCAATTTCAGCCCTAAGCACATGCCAAACGCAACTCATATTCACCCACTTTCACCATGAGATCTAGGAAAGCTATGTCACGAAGAAAGTTCCTCAAACTACGAGATGAACTTGAAGCACTTGACCTTAGAATGCAAGAAATAGACCTCAAGATACAATGATAACCACGTGACCTCAAAATGATGCAATATGAATTTGATCTACTCTCCATTTGGTTTGAAATGAGGAAGGAAGCCAAACAGCCCTTAGTGTCACCAAAAGTAAACCAAAGTCACAAAGGTCATGATGTTGACCATGCAAGAGAAGAAGAAAAGGAAGCATATGTGGAAGGCGGTTAAGAAGACAAAGGCAAGGAGGTTAGTTGCAACCTACCTCCTAAGTTTGATGAGCATGAACCTGACGAGGATTAAATGCTTCTTTTGGAAAGCACTTGGGATGATCCCAAAGAAGAAGAAGGTAAACAAAGTGTGCACGTTTCTCATTCCAAGCCTATGGGTCAGGGTATGATATGTTCGTGGATTGTCAATGGGAAGAGTTGTCCACATAGCCTAGCTAATCCCCATACTTTTGTCCACTTACACCTCTATACTCCTTCCCACCACCACCGCACAATCTCGCAAACACATCATATCAATCCAACCTTTTTCATTCCCATTAGTGCACCATTACTCCAAGCTTCAAATTTTGAATTCAAAGCTTGTGAGCAATGGAGTCCTAGAAAGTCCAAAGGTTTCCTTCCAAACTAGATTCAAACCCAGATGAATCATGAGTGGAAAGAAACCTTTAAAAACAAGGATGACTTGTTTGGGTGGTTAGTGTTATTTCAACCATATCATATGGCTGAAATTTGAGGACAATTGTTTTCCAACAATGGGAGGATGATGAAACTTAGCCCACTCCATCTTCCATTAGCCCTAATCTTTTTGAACTATTTGCAGTTTTAAGCTGATTCGTTAACTTAAACTTAATTTAACAATGATTGCTTTGCTAAGAGAGTTTATTGATATCCTAATAAACTTAATTATGTAATTAAATTAGTTTTAAATTAAGTATTTTTGTCCAAACCTTCAAAATATGCAAAACAGCAAGTCACCGGCTAATTTCGATAGCAAACCCGGTTCTTGTGACCTTAATTACTTAGGCCTCTTTGAGGTTTAAGTCTAATGATTTGAAATGGGTTTGAAGTTAGAGAAGTTAGCTTTCCAGCAAAACAAGTTTCAGCTCATTTTGACTTGATTTAGCCATCCAGATCGGCCTTTTAATCTAAACTGTCAAAACTATCAGTGAAGATAGAAATGAGTCTGATCTACTCCCCTTTTGGTTTGAAATGAGGAAAGAAGCCAAACTGCCCTTGTTATCGTTGGAAGCAGACCCATGTCACAAAGGTCATGAGATTGACAATTCAAGAGAGGAAGAAAAGGAAGCATGTGTGGAAGACGTTCAAGAAGATGAAGGCAAGGAGGTTAATTTCGACCTACCTCTTAAGCTTAAAGAGTATGAACCTGACGAGGGTGAAATGCTTCTTTTGGAAAGCATTTGGGATGATCCAAAAGAAGTTGAAGCTGAATAAAGGGAGGACATATCTCATTCTAAACCTACTGGTCAAGTTAAGATATGTTCGTGGATTATCAATGGAGAGAGTTGTGCACAAACTAGCTAATCTCCATACTTTTATCCATTAACACCTCTATACTCCTTCCCACTAGCACCATGCCACCTCACAAACACATCACATCAATCCAACCCCTCTCATTCCCTTTAGTACACCATTACTCCAAGCATCCAATTTTGAATTTAAAGCTTTTGAGCAATGGAATCCAAAAAGTCCAAGGGTTTTTTTCCAAGCCAGATTCAAACGCACGTGAATCACGAGTGGAAAGAAACCTTTAGGAACAAGAAAGACTTGTTTGGGTCGTTGGCGTTATTTCAGCCAGATCATATGGTGAAACTTTAAGGATAAATTTTTTCTAACGATGGGAGGATGATGTGACTCAGCCCATGCCATCCTTAATTAGCCCTATTCTTTTTGAATCATTTCTAGTTTCAAGCTGATTCGTCTGCTTAAACTTAATTTAACTTTGAGTTCTTTGCTCAGAGAGTTTATTAACAGCTTAGTAAAGTTAATTATGTAATTAAATTAATTTTAAATTAAGTATTTTTATCCAAACCCTCAAAAGATGCATAATAGTAGGTCACAAGTTAATTTCAGTAGCAAACCTAGTTTTTATGAGCTTAATTACTTAAGCCTCTTAGAGGTTTAAGTGCAATGATTTACAATAGGATTGAAATTCAAGAAGTTAACTTTCCAAAAAAATGAGTTTCAGCTCATTTAGACTTCGTTTCCACATCCGAAATAGCCTTTTAATCCAAACCGTCAAAACTGCCAATTGAGACAGAAATGAGTTCAGTTTTGTGTATTGCATTCCTTTGACTTATTCTAGGTTTAAGTATAGTATTTTTAATATTTGGGTTCCTTATTATCTTAGCTAGGTAATTAAGTAAATAAATATGTTTTATACTAAGGAGATTAGGAGAACCAACGTATTTTGTAAAAATGCATCAAAATGGAGTCCATTCTGCCCGGTTTGGTTCAATCCTTGTATTTTGTACTTAATTCTCCATTTATCCTTCATTTATGACCATGGGGGGTTGGTAGATACCTTAAGGTTGCCCCCATGGAAAGAAAACCAATTCATCACCACTCTTTTCAAGGGAAATGTGGCTCTCAATACTAGTCAGAAGATTGCTTCATCATCTAAGCTACTGCCATGGAGAGTTCTCAGCAATCTAAGGGCCAAGTCATGTCTAAACAGCTTGCTTAGCTTGCTAAAAGGGGCTTAGACATTACCATAAAGTTTTCTACTCAACCACAAAGAGAACCAGTGAAAACAAGTGAAGAAAGGCAACTTTGCTCTGATTGGCCAGCTATAAAGTGCAAAGGAGACAAGCCACTTTTTGCTTTTTTTCCGCCGTAAGGGGAACTGCTTGTTCACTTGTTCACTTGTCTGCTTGTTGAGGCTAATTATAATCATTGTGATGCAGCTTATTTTGTTGCATAAAGTTGTAATTAGCCTAGTCAAATCCTACCTAGTTATAACCGGTTTTACTAAGCTAGATTAGGCTTGATTAAGCTGGGTTAGAGGTTTTCTAACCTTGAATAAACCTCATAACCTTTACTAGCTAGCCTTTGGATGTTTTTTTAAAGGCCTTAGGGGCCTCTTTTTGTAGCTAAGCTTTGATCATAAACTTGAGACCAAATTGAGAGCTTGGCTCCCTTTCGTTCTTCGACACTTAACTTGCTTATCTCTAACTAGGCCTGTTAGAGTGGTGATCAAGTAAGTCTTAAGCCTTGATTAGGTGGTCGTATCTGTATCCTAATTTAGCTTTACGGCCCTAAACCTAATCTTAGCGGTGATATCTCTATCTAAGTAAGAGTTGAGTTCTGCCTAGATTAGTCTTTGGTGGTGATTTCTGTATCCAAAGAATAGTTTAGTACCTATCCTTTCTTTTTGTTTCCCTCTAGAATCCCTTAATTCTAAATCCATTCCCTTCATACATTTTAATGATTCACAATAAGCTTATAGCGTGCCTTTCTCTTGACGTTCCCTTGATTGTACACTCTCTTGGCTTTAAGCTTTCGCTCGTGAATTGAGTTTGAGCTTGGACCCTCAAGAGATACGTTAGTTTTTGTACCAGTTCAACTTCAGATCCTTGCCTAAGCCCCACGCTGCCAAAATCAATCCAAACACATTCCTCAAATTCAGCCCCAGACACATCCCGAACACAACTCATATTCACCGACTTTCACTATGAGACCTAGGCAAGCTATCTCATGAACAAAGTTCCTCAAACTACGAGAAGAACTTTAAGCATTTGACCTCAGAATGCAAGAAATAGACTCAAGATGCAATAACAAGCACTTGACCTCAAAATGCAACAGTATGAATTTGATCTACTCTCCCTTTGGTTTGAAATGAGGAAGGAAGCCAAACAGGCCTCGGTGTCACCGGAAGTAGACCAAAGTCACAAAGGTCATGAGGTTGACCATGCAAGAGAAGAAGAAAAGGAAGCACGTGTGGAAGACAGTCAAGAAGACAAAGGCAAGGAGGTTAGTTACAGCCTACCTCCTAAGTTTGATGAGTAGGAACCTTACGGGGGTTGAACATTTCTTTTGGAAAGGACTTGGGATGATCCAAAAGAAGAAGCTGAACAACGGGTGGAGATATCTCATTCCAAGCCTGCGGGTCCGGGTAAGATATGTTCATGGATTATCAATGGAGAGAGTTGTGCACACAACCCAGCTAATCCCCATACTTTTGTCCACTCACATCTTTATACCCCTTCCCACCACCACCATACCACCCCGCAAACACATCATATCAATCCGACGCCTTTCATTCCCTTTAGTACACTGTTACTCCAAGCTTCAAATTTTGAGAAAGCTTGTGAGCAATGGAGTCCCACAAAGTCTAAATGTGTCCTTCCAAACTAGATTCGAACCCATATGAATCATGAGCAGAAAGAAACCTTTAAAAACAAGAAAGACTAGTTTGGGTGGTTGGTGCTATTTCAGCTATATCATATAGCCAAAATTTAAGGGCAAATTGTTTCCAACAGGGGGAGGAAGATGAAACTCAGCCCATGCCATCCTCAATTAGCCCTAATCATTTTAAACCATTTCCAGTTTTAAGCTGATTCGCCAACTTAAACTTAATTTAACATTGATTTCTTTACTAAGAGAGTTTATCAGCATCCTAGTAAGCTTAATTATGCAATTAAATCTATTTTAAATTACGTATTTTTGTCCAAATCTTCAAAAGAGGCAAAATAGCAAGTCATGGGTTAATTTTGATAGCAAACCCGATTTTTGTGAGCTTAATGACCTAGGCCTCTTTAAGGTTTAAATCTAATGATTTGAAACGGGTTAGAAGTTCAAGAAGTTAGCAAAAAAGGTTTCAGCTCATTTTGACCTGATTTGGCCATCCAAGTCAGCCTTTTCATCCAAACTGTAGAAACTGCAGGTTGAGATAGAAATGAGTCTGATTTTCTTTGTTGCATTGCTTTGGCTTATTTTGAGTTTATGTTTAAAGTTTTTTCATTTTGGTTCCTTAATGTCATAGCCACATAAGCATGCAGAGAAAGCTAGTTTATATTAAGTAGATTAGGAGAACCAAGGCATTTTGTAAAATTGTGTCAGAATGGAGTCCATTCTGCCCGATTTGGTTCAACCATTGTATTTTGTACTTAATTCTTCATTTAGCCTTGATTTCTCATCATGGAGTGGTTAGTAGTCATCTTAAGTATGTAAGGAAAACCCAATCATTGCCACTTTTTACCGGGGAAATGTGGCTCTCAAAGCTAGCCATAATGTTGCTTCATCATTTAAGCTACAGCTGTGGATAGTTGTCAGCAATCTATGGGTCAGGTCATGTCTAAACAGTTTGTTTAGCTTGCGTAAACGGTTTTAGACATAATCATAAAGCTTTCTACTCAAGCATAAAGAGAACCATTGAAAACATTGAAGAAAGCCAGCTTTGCACTCATTAGGCAGACGTAAAGTGAAAAGGACACAAGTCGCTTTTTGCTTTTTCTCTCACATAAGGGGAGTTGCTTGCTTGCTTGCCTAGGCTGATTATAATCATTGTAATCTAGCTTATTTTGTTGCATAAATTTGCAATTAGCTTGGTTAAATCATGCTTAGTTGTAACCAGTCTTACTAAGCTAGATTAGGCTAGGTTAGAGGTTTCCTAACCTTAAAGAAACCTCTTAACCTTTACTAGCCAGCCTTTGGACGCTTATTTAAAGGCCTTAGGGGCCTCATATTGTAACTAAACTTTGATTATAAACTCAAAAGTGAATTGAGAGGTTTGCTCCCTTTTGTTCTTAAACTCTTAACTTGCCTCTCTATAACTAGGCTTGTTAGAGTGGTGATCAAGTAGGTCTTAAGCCTTGATTAGGTGGCCATATCTGTATCCTAATTATACTTAAGGGCCCTAATTTCAAGCTTAGTGGCGATGTCTATATCTAAGTATGAGTTTAGTTATGCCCATATTAGTCTTTATTGGTGATTTCTGTATTCAAAGATTAGTTTAGTATCTATCCTTTCTTTTTTGTTTCCATTTAGAATCCCTTGATTTTAAATCCATTCCCTCCTTACATTTTAGCTTAGTCACAACTAGCTTTTAACGTGCTTTTCTCTTGAGTTTCCCTTGATCGTACTCTCTCTTGATTTTAACCTTTCCCTCTTGAATTGTGTTTGAGTTTAAGTTTGGGCCCTCGAGATACACATCAGTTTTGGTATCAGAACAATCGAAAATCAATCCAAACACTTTCCTCAAATTCTACTCCAAACACATCCCAAACACAACTCGTATTCACCCACTTTCACCATGAGATCCAGGAAAGCTATGTCCCGAAGAAAGTTCCTCAAACTACGAGATGAACTTGAAGCATTTTACCTTAGAATGCAAGAAATAGACCTCAAGATGGCACAACAAGCCCTTGACCTCAAAATGTAGTAATATGAATTTGGTCAACTCTTCTTTTCATATGAAAGGAGGAAAGGAGCTAAACAGCCCTTGGTATCATTAAATGTAGGGAAAGTCATGAAGGTCATGAAGTTGACAATGCAAGAGAAGACGAAAAGGAAGCATGTGTGGAAGACGGTCAAGAAGACAAAGGCATGGAGGTGAATTGCAACCTACCTCCTAAGTTTAATGAGTATGAACTTGATGAGGGTTAAATACTTCTTTTTGAAAGCACCTGGGATGATCCAAAAGAAGAAGAAGCTGAACAAAGGGCGGGCATATCTCAGTCCAAGCCTATGGGTCAGGGTAGGATATGTTTGTGGATTATTAATGGAAAGAGTTGTGCACACAGCCTAGTGAATCTCCATACTTTTGTCCACCCACACCTCTATACTCCTTCCCGCCACCACCATACAATCTGGCAAACAGATCATATCGATCCAACCCTCTCACTCCCTTTAGTACGCCGGTACTTCAAGCTTTGAATTTTGAATTTAAAGCTTGCGGGCAATGGAGTCCCATAAAGTCTAAAGGTTTTCTTCCAAACCGACATGAATCATAAGTGGAAAGAAAACTATAGAAATGAGAAAGATGTGTTTGAGTGGTTGGTGTTATTTCATCCAGATCATATGGTGAAAATTTAAGGATACATTTTTTTTAACAACGGGAGGATGATGTAACTCAGCCCATGCCATCCTCAATTAGCCCCAACATTTTTAAAGCATTGCCAGCTTTAAGTTGATTCATCAACTTAAACTTAATTTAACTTGGATTGCTTTGCTAAGAGAGTTTATCAACATCCTAATAAGCTTAATTATGCAATTAAACCAATTTTAAATTAAGCATTCTTGTCCAAACCTTTAAAAGATACAAAATAAGTGGTGATGGGTTAATTCCGGTAGCAAACCTGACTTTTGTGAGCTTAACTAATTAGGCCCCTTTGTTGTTTAAGTCTAACAATTTGAATTGATTTGAAGTTCAACTCATTTTGACTTCATTTGGCCATCCAAATCAGATTTTTAATCCAAACTGTCAAAACTGCCAGTTGAGGTAGAAATGAGCCCGATTTCCTGTATTGCATTGCTCCGACTTTTTTAAGTTTAGGTTTGAATTTCCTCATATTTTGGTTCCTCAATGTCTTTGCTACATAAGTATATAGAGAAATCTACTTTATATTAAGCAGATTAGGAGAATTAAGGCATTTTGTAAAACTGTGTCAGAATGGAGTCAATTCTGCCCGGTTTGGTTTAATCCTTGTATTTTGCACTTGATTCTCCATTTCTCCTTCATTTCTCACTATGGGGGTTAGTAGACATCATGAGGTTGCCCTCATGTAAAGAAAAGCATTTCATCACCACCCCTTTCACGGAAAACATGTTTCTTAAAACCAGTGAGAAAACTGCTTCATCATCTAAGCTACTGCCATGGAGAGTTCTTAGCAATCTAAGGGTTAAGTGATGTCTAAACAGCTTGCTTAGCTTGGTTAAAGGGGCTTAGACATTATCATAAAGTTCTCTACTAAAACAAAAAGAGAACCAATGAAAACAAGTGAAGAAAGGCAACTTTGCTCCCATTGGCTAGCAATAAAGTGCAAGGGAGGCAAGCCACTTTTTTCTTTTTCTCCGGCATAGGGGAAAATGCTTGTTTACTTGTTCACTTATTTACTTGCCTAGGCCAATTATAATCATTGTAATCCAGCTTATTTTGTTGTATAAAGTTATAATTAGCCTGGTCAAATCATGCTTAGTTGTAACCGATTTTACTAAACTGGATTGGGCTTTATTAAGCTAGGTTAGAGGTTTTCTAGCCTTGAAGAAACCTCTTAACCTTTATTAGCCAGCCTTTGGATGTTTTTCCAAAGGCCTTGGGGGCCTCTTCTTATAACTAAACTTTCATAAAGCTGAGAGTGAATTGAGAGGTTGACCTCCTTTCGTTCTTGAACACTTTACTTGCTTATCTCTAACTAGGCTTGTCAGAGTGGTGATCAAGTAAGTCTTCAGCTATGATTAGGTGGTGATATCTGTAACCTAATTAAGCTTAAGGGCCCTAAACTCAATCTTAGTGGTGATATCTGTATCTAAGTAAGAGTTTAGTTCTGCCCAGATTAGTCTTTGGTGGTGATTTCTATATCCAAAGATTGGTTTAATATCAATCCTTTCTTTTTTGTTTCCATTTAGAATCCCTTGATTCTAAATTCATTCCCTCCAAACATTTTAGTGACTCATAACCAGCTTATAACATGCCTTTCTCCTGAGTTTCCCTTGATTACACTTCCTCTTGGTTTCAAGCTTTCGCTTTTGAATTGAGTTTGAGCTTGGACCCTCGAGATATACATCAGTTTTGGTATCAAGGCAAGTTCAGATCCTTGCCGGAGCCCCATGCTCCCAAAATCAATCCAAACACATTCCTCAAATTCGGCCCCAAACACATCCCAAACGCAACTCATCTTCACCCACTTTCACCATGAGATCTAGGAAAGCTATGTCACGAAGAAAGTTCCTTAAGCTACAAGATGAACTCAAAGCGCTTAACCTCAAAATGCAAGAAATAGACCTCAAGATGCAACAATAACCACTTGACCTTAAAATGTAACAATATGAATTTCATCTACTCTCCTTTTGGTTTGAAATGAGGAAGGAAGCCACATAGCCCTTAGTGTCACCGGAAGTAGAGCAAAGTCACGAAGGTCAAGAGGTAGATAATGCCAGAGAAGAAGAAAAGGAAGCATGTGCGGAAGACGGTTAAGAAGACAAAGGCACGGAGGTTAATTGCGACTTACCTCCTAAGTTTGATGAGTATGAACCTGATAAGAGTTAAATGCTTCTTTTAGAAAGGACTTGGGATGGTGCGAAAGAAGAAGAAGCTCAAAAAAGGGTGGACATATCTGATTCCAAACCTACAGGTCAGGGTAAGATATGTTCGTGAATTATCAGTGGAGAGAGTTGTGCACACGGCCCAGCTAATCTCCATGCTTTTGACCACCCACGCCTCTATACTTCTTCCCACCATCACCATACAACCTCGCAAACACATCATATCAATCCAACCCCTTTCATTCCCTTTAGTATGCCGTTACTTCAAGCTTCGAATTTTGAATTTAAAGCTTATGAGCAATGGAGTCCCACAAAGTCCAAAGGTTTTCCTCCAAACCCACATAAATCATGAGTGGAAAGAAACCTTTAAAACAAGAAAGACTTGTTTGCGTAGTTGGTGTTATTTCAGCCATATCAAATGGCCAAAATTTGAGGACAAATTTTTTTCTGACAAGGGGAGGATGATGAAACTCAGCCCATGCCATCCTCAATTAGCCCTAATATTTTTGAACCATTACTAGCTTTGAGCTGATTGATCAACTTAAAATTAATTTAACTTTGATTTCTTTGCTAAGAGAGTTTATCAACATCCTAATAAACTTAATTATGCAACTAAATCAGTTTTAAATTAAGTATTTTTGTCTAAACCTTCAAAAGATGCAAAATAGCAGGTCACGGGTTAATTCCTGCAGCAGACCCATTTTTTTGAGCTTAATTAATTAGGCCTCTTTGAGGTTTAGGTTCAATAACTTGAATTGGATTTGAAGTTCAACTCATTTTGACTTCATTTGGCCATCCAAATCAGCCTTTTAATCTAAACTGTTAAAACTGCCAGTTGGGATAGAATGAGCTCGATTTTCTATATTACATTGCTTTGGCTTTTTTGAGCTTATGTGTGAATTTTCTCATATTTTGGTTCCTTTATGTCTTAGCCACATAAGCATATAGAGAAATCTGGTTTATATTAAGCAAATTAGGAGAACTACGACATTTTGTAAAACTGTGTCAGAATGGAGTCCATTCAGCCTGGTTTGCTTCAATCCTTGTATTTTGTACTTAATTCTCCATTTATCCTTCATTTGTCACCATGGGCGGTTAGTAGACATCTTAAGGTGGCCCCCATATAAAAAAAACCAGTTCATCGCTACTCTTTTCGCTGGAAACGTAGCTCTCAAATCCAGTTAGAAAACTGCTTCATCATTTAAGCTACTGCTATGGAGAGTTCTTAGTAATCTAAGGGTCAAGTCATGTCTAAATAGCTTGCTTAGCTTGGTTAAAGGGGTTAGAGATTGCCATAAAGCTTTTTACTCAACTACAAAGAGAACCAATTTAAACAAGTGAAGAAGGGCAACTTTACTCCCATTGGCTAGCTATAAAGTACAAAGGAGAGAAGCCACTTTTTTCTTTTTCTCCGCCATAAAGGGAGATGCTTGTTTGCTTCTTCACTTGTTTGCTTGCCTAGGCTAGTTATAATCATTGTAATCTGACTTATTTTGTTGCATAAAATTGTAATTAGCCTGGTCAAATCATACTTAGTTGTAACTGATTTTACTAAGTTAGATTGGGCTTGATTAAGCTAGGCTAGAGGTTTTTTAACCTTGAAGAAAGCTCTCAACCTTTACCAGAGAGCCTTTGGATGTCCCTTTAAATGCCTTAGGGGCCTCTTTTTGTAACTAAGCTTTCATTATAGACTTCAGGCTGAATTGAGTGCATGACTCCCTTTCATTCTTAAACACCTAACTTGCTTATCTCTAACAAGGCCTGTTAGAGTGGTGATCAAGCAAGTCTTAAGCTTTGCTTAGGTGGTGACATCTGTATCCTAATTAAGCTTAAGGGCCCCAAACTCAATCTTAGCGATGATATGTGTATCTAAGTAAGAGTTTAGTTCTGCCTAGATTAGTCTTTGGTGTTGTTTTTTGTATCCAAAGATTGGTATCCTTTCTTTTTTATTTCCATTTAGAATCCCTTGATTCTAAATCCATTCCCTCCATACACTTTAGTGATTCATAACTAGCTCACAACGTGCCTTTCTCCTGAGTTTTCCTTAATTGTAATCTCTCTCGATTTTAAGCTTTCACTCTTGAATTGAGTTTGAGTTTAGACCCTCAGGAGATCCATCAGTTTTAGTATCAAGGCAAGTTCAGACCCTTGCCTGAGCCCCATGCTCCTAAAATCAATCCAAACACATTCCTCCAATTCAGCCCCAAACACATCCCAAACACAACTCATATTCGCCCACCTTCACTATGAGATCTAGGAAAGCTATGTCGTGAAGAAAGTTCCTCAAACTACGAGATGAACTTGAAGTGCTTGACCTCATAATACAGGAAATAGACCTCAAGATTCAACAATAACCACTTGACCTCAAAATACAACAATATAAATTTGATCTACTCTAATTTTGGTTTGAAATGAGGAAGGAAGCAAAACAGACCTTAGTGTCACTAGAAGTGGACCAAAGTCATGAAGGTCATGAGGTTGGCAATGCAAGAGAAGAAGAAAAGGAAGCATGTGTGGAAGACAGTTAAGAAGACAAAGGCAAGGAGGTTAATTGCAACCTACCTCCTGAGTTTGATGAGTGTGAACCTAACGAGGGTTAAATGCTTCTTTTGGAAAGGACCTGGGATGATGCAAAAGAAGAAGAAGTTGAACAAAGGGTGGACATATCTGTAAGCCTATGGGTGAGGGAAAGATATGTTCTTGGATTATCAATGGAGGGAGTTATGCACACTGCTCAACTAATCTCTATGCTTTTGTCCACCCACGCCTCTATACTCCTTCCTACCACCACCATATAACCCTGTAAACACATCATATCAATCCAACCCCTTTCATTCCCTTTAGTATGCCATTACTCCAAGCTTTGAATTTTGAATTTAGAGCTTCTGAGCAATGGAGTCCCATAAAGTCCAAAGGTTTTCTTCCAAACCCACATGAATCACGAGTGAAAAGAAGCCTTTAAAAGCAAGAAAGACTTGTTTGCATGGTTGATGTTATTTCAGCCATATCATATGGCCAAATTTAAAGGGCAAATTTTTTCTAACAAGGGGAGGATGATGAAACTTAGCCCATGCCATCCTCAATTAGCCCTAATACTTTTGAACCATTACCAACTTTTAGCTGATTCATTAACTTAAACTTAATTTAACTTTGATGTCTTTACTAAGAGAGTTTATCAACATCCTAATAAACTTAGTTATAGAATTAAATTAGGTTTAAATTAAGTATGTTTGTCCAAACCTTCAAAATATGCAAAATAGCAGGTCATGGGTTAATTCCGGCAGCAGGACACTTTGGAGGAAGATGGGCACAAAGCTTAAGTATAGCACTACTTGTCATCCCCAAACGGATGGACAAACTGAAGTCACCAACTGAACCTTAAGCACCCTTTTGAGAGTCTTGGTGAAATCCAATGTTAAGGCTTGGGATTTGCTCTTGCCACATGCCGAATTTGCTTACAGCGCCCCAAGCAAAGCAACCGACTTATCCCTATTCAAGGTCGTATATGGAATAGATCCTTTGAGTCCACTTAATCTTGTGCCAAGAGAAATGAATGAGAAACTGAATGTGGAAGCTAGTAGGAGAGTGCAGGAGATTCAAAAGCTCCATGAGATGGTCAAGTCCAAGATTGAGAAGGCCAATGCATCCTATCAAGCTCAAGCAAACAAGCATAAGAAGAAAGTGGTGTTCCATCCTAGAGACTTGGTATGGGTTCACTTGACGAAGGAAAGCTTTTCTTCTAAATGCAAAAGTAAGTTAATGCCAAGAGTGGATGGCCCCTTTGAACTGTTGGAGAGGATCAATGACAATGCACACAAGGTCAATTTGCCCAGGGATTATGGAGTTTTGGCCACTTTCAATGTAGCCGATCTAAGTCCACACTTGGAAGATGATCATCTTGACAATTTGAGGGCAAATTCTCCTCAACAAGGGGAGGATGATAGAGGTCCATCCATAAGCATAATCATTAGCCCTCAAGGAGGTCCAAGGGAGCTTGAACTTCATGGGTAAAGTTCAAGAAATCAGCTTAGATTGCCAAGACTCATTTCAGTCTATTCCCAATTTCAGGCCTGTGCACAAGCCCGATTTTGTGCACATTATTTCTTAATCTTCCCAAGGGTATGATTGGGTTGCAGGAGGCCTACATTTAATTTTAAGATGTGGTCTTTCCAATATAGGAAATTTCAAGTCATTTGGAGTTCATTTGCTGCCGCAAAACAGCCGTTGAAGTCAACTACTCAAAGCTACCCCAGTTATGACTGGTTCTGGAAATGGGTCTGGTTGGGTGTCCAACACTCCTCCATTTGGACTGAAAATTTATGACTTGAAAGCACATTAAAAATATTATTAAGTGGCCATAAAAAAACTTAGCCAAACTGCACACATCAGGAGCTATTAACCAGTAAATTTAGGGAAGAAAATCTCTTTTACCCTGTTAAGGGCAGCCGGCTGCAACATTGCTCTTTTTGAGGTGTTTTGCACTTATCAAGGTTTAATCCATTTGCAAATGTCATGATTAGTGTATTTTGAAGCTGATTATGGCCTCCCAAGCTTCCTAAGTTGATAGGTCAGCCTCAAAATCATCAATTAAGTGTTGTCAAGCTACAGTTTAATCTTCCCTTTTCTAGGCTGATTTTGATTGTCGAAATATATCTAGTTCAGTTTGCTAATTTGAATTTACAGCTGATATTTTGTACTTGGGAGGGATTATATAGGCAGCCAAGTAGCCCTGTACAAGGACTAATGCTTGATTATTGAATGAAGTTGAGCCTTAGCTCCTTTGAACACTTAAACTCTCTTTTAGCTTATCTCTATCTTTGGCCGGGTAGGCGGTGCTCTAGCAAGAGTCTTAGCTTCTTCTTGGTGATTTTTCCATATACAAGAGGTTTTTAGGGGCCCCAACATAAGCCTTGGTGGTGTTTCTATATCCAAGGGTTGTGTTAGTTTCGATTTATCCCACTTAAGTTCTAGTTTGAGTTTGTGGTTTCAAAGCTTGCTAGCTATCTGAGTTCTTGCTTGTGTTATGTTTTTCTTTCTCCCTTTGATCTTTCCTTTGGAGATCCATCATATTTAGTATCAGAGCTAAGGTTTCCCCTGGCCTATACCTTCTGCCCAAACACACTTCCCAAAGCCCAAACACATTTCCTCCACTAAACTGCCGTATACATCCACCAACACCATGAGTTCTAGTATGACTTTGGAAGAGAAGTTCGAAGCCCTCATGAAAAAGTATAAGGCCATGAAGTTATAAAATGAAGAATTTAAGAGCCAAAATGAGTACTTGATGTGCCAACTTGTGAATCCATGAAGCAAAAATGAAAGGAGCTTAGAAGTTCGCGTTCCTCCAGCTCGTCCGAATCTAACCAAGGTGAAGACAACCACGATGAAAGCCATCACTTGAACTTTTCAAGTGAGGAGGAGCCTTTTAGGAGGCCAAGAAGGAACAGGAGGAATGCATCTAATCTTGAGGGCATCAAGGTGGAAGTTCCGAAATTTGAAGGGAGACTTAATCCCGACGAGTTCTTAGAGTAGCTCCAAACCGTTGAGAGGATTTTTGATTACAAGGAAATCCTGGAGGAAAAGAAGGTGAAACTCATTTCCCTTAGACTCCGTAAGTATGCTTCCCTTTAGTGGTCCAACTTGTATGCCAAAGGAGCTAGACAAGGGAAGGGGAAGATTCGAACTTAGGAAAAATATGAAAACCAAGCTCAAGGCCCATTTCTTGCCACTCTCCTACATTCAAGATAGTTACTCTCAACTCCATAACCTAACTCAAGGTAATATGAGTGTTGAGGAGTATACTAGAGAATTTGAAAAGTTATTGATTAAGTGTGACCTTAGAGAGGCCGAAGAGCAAACCATAGTGAGGTACTTAGGGGGACTTCATCCTAAGTATGCTCATGTGGTTGAATTGCAACAATATACCACTTTTGATGAGGTGTGTGTTTTAGCCCACAAAGTTGAACAACAAAGAAAAGCCAAGCTCCACAAAAAGGACCTTCTTAAACCTTTCCTTAAGGGCTAACCTTTCAAGAAGGGGAGCTCTTACCCACCTCCTAAGCCCTCGGTCCCTACCCCCTCCACTCCAAAAAAGTCCCAAGCCCCTCAAAAGAACCAACCCCCTTCAAACCGGCCTAACCCCCCTCCTGTGACCAATAGGAGATGTTTCAAAAGCCAAGGCCCAGGTCACATAGCCTCAAAATGTCCTAATAGGAGAATTCTCTCCTTGGCCGAGTGGGAGGCATGTAAGGAGGAAGAAGAGTAGGAGGAAAAGAAGGTATGCTTCATACAGGAATACAAGGGGGCGTAGAGGAGCCGGATGAAGGAGAGTTGCTTGTATTAAGGAGAGCCTTGAGTAACCAAAAGAGAGACTTGGAAGAAGAAAGGGAGAACATATTCCGTACAAGATGCACCATCTAAGGCAGAGTATGCTCTCTCATCATCAATGGAGGGAGTTTTGCAAATGTTACTTCCTTAAGCGTGGTGGAGAAGCTAGGCCTTTAAACTTTGGCCCATCCCCATCCTTACAACATCCAATGGCTTAATCAAGGTAAAGGATTACAAGCCAATTTGAGATGTTTGATTTCCTTTTCTATTGACAAAAATTACTATGATGAGTTGTGGTGTGACATCATCCCCATGGATGCATGTCATCTTTTGTTGGGCAGACCTTAGTTATTTGACCAAGAGGTGATGCATGATAGCCATTTGAATACCTACACCTTTCATAAAGATGGAAAGAAGATCACCCTTGCCCCTTTAAGCTCTTCCCGACTCCACAAAAGTAAGCCACAAAAGAACCAAGACCATTTAGACTTGCTCCTCACTTTCGGTGAGCCCCTTCTTAAGGCCTCCTATAATGAGTTCAAGGCATTTAAGGAGTGGATTCTCACCTCATTAGGAGAATCCGAGACCCCTCCACCTTCTCATTCCATAGCCATCTCACTCCTTAAACGCTTTACCCATGTCTTTCCCAAGTAGATACCATCCGGCCTACTCCCATAAAGATCCATCCAACACCACATTGACCTCATTCTCGGAGACATACTTCCCAACAAATCAGCCTATAGAATGAATCCTAGGCAGACCCTGGAGATCCAAAGGCAAGTGAAAGAGTTGATAGCCAAGGGATTGGTTAGGAAATTCCTTGGTCCATGTGTGGTGCCGCCCTTGTTAGTTCCAAAGAAAGATAGGAGTATGCGAATGTGTGCGGATAGCCCAGTAATCAACAAGATAACCATCAAGTATAGATATCCTATGCCACGACTTGAAGATATGCTTGATGAGTTACATGGCTCAACTGTGTTTAACTCAACTATGTTTTCTAAGATGGATTTGAGGAGTGGCTATTACCGAATTCGGATTAGAGAAGGGGGTGAGTGGAAGATGGCTTTCAAAACCAGGGGAGGCTTGTACAAGTGGCTAGTTATGCCATTCGGATTGTCTAATGCTCCAAGCACTTTTTATAAGGCTCATGAATCAAGTATCGCGGCCATTCATTGGGAGATTTGTGGTGCTATACTTTGATGATATCTTGATTTATACCAAGAATGAAGAGGAGCACCTGGAGCGTCTAACTCAAGTCATGGAGGTCCTTAAAAGGGAGAAGCTTTATGGTAACCTCAAAAAGTGTACATTATTCACTTATGAGGTGACCTTTCTTAGCTGTATTGTTACTACTCATGGCATCAAGGTGGATGACAGCAAAGTTGAGGCAATTCGGTCATGGCCTACACCAAAGGGCATTCCTGATGTGCGAAGTTTCCATGGACTTACCTCGTTCTATAGGCAGTTCATTAGAGATTTTTGAACTATTATGGCCCCCATGACCGAGGTGATTAAAGGCACAACCTTCAAGTGGAGCCCCAACGCTCAAGAAGCATTTGACACCATCAAATCCAAGCTAACTCAAGCCCCGGTCCTAGCCTTGGCATGCTTTGACAAGTATTTGAATGTGATGCATCCGGAGTTGGCATTGGAGGAGTACTCACTCACGAAGGGCGGCCCTTAGCCTTCTTTAGTGAGAAACTTTGTGATTCAAGGAGAAAGTACTCAACTTATGACAAGGAGTTTTATGCGAACGTGAGATGTCTTGAGCATTGAAGTCATTATTTGGTGGCTAGTGAGTTCATATTACATTCGGACCATGAGGCCTTGAAGTATATTCAAGGACAACACAAGCTTAACTCACGGCATGCTAAATGGGTGGAGTTCCTCCAATCATTCCGCTTCACCATCAAGCACAAATTCGGGAAGTTAAACCAAGGAGATGATGCCTTGTCAAGAAGGCAATTACTTTTGTTCCTACTTGATGCATGCATCCTTGGTTTCGAGCATTTGATGTCCATTTATACAGACGATAAAGATTTTGGAGAGCTTTGCAAGGAATGCAAACGACATCCAAAAGGAGATTTCTTGACTCAAGATGGGTCCTTATTCAAGGGTCCTCGGCTTTGCATCCCGAAATATGGGACTACGGAGTTACTCATTCGAGAGGTTCATAGCGGATCCTTGGCCGGCGACTTTGGGGAGAACAAGACTCTTATCATGTTGAAGGAGCACTATTATTGGTCGAGTATAAGCAAGGATGGCCAAGATGTATTGAAAAGATGTGCCACTTGCCAAGTAGCCAAGAGTCACTTGCCACCTCACGGCCATTATATGCCCTTGCCGGTTCCAACCCTCCCATGGGAAGATGTGAGCATGGATTTCGTGCTAGGGCTACCAAGGACACAAATGAGCAAAGATTCAATCTTTGTGGTTGTAGATCGTTTTTCCAAGATGGCACATTTCATCCCTTGTTCGAAGACAAATGATGTTACCCATATTGCGAAGTTGTACTTCAAAGAACTAATGAGGTTGCATGGCATTCCAAGATCCATAGTTTCAAATCATGATACCAAGTTCCTTAGCCATTTTTAGGTGACACTTTGGAAGAAGATGGGCACTAAGCTCAAGTATAGCACAACTTGTTACCCCCGAATGGATGGACGAATCGAAGTCACTAACCAAACCTTGGGAACCCTCATGAGAGTCTTAGTGAAATCTAATGTTAAGGCTTAGGATTTACTCTTGCCACACGCCGAATTTGCTTATAAGTCCCCAAGCAAAGCAACCGGCTTGTCCGCATTCAATGTCATATATAGAGTGGATCCTTTGAGTCCACTTGATCTTGTGCCAAGAGAAATGAATGAGAAACCGAATGTAGAAGCTTGTAGGAGAATGGAGGAGATTCAAAAGCTCCATGAGACGGATAAGTCCAAGATTGAGAAGGCCAATGCATCCTATCAAGCTCAAGCAAGCAAGCATAAGAAAAAAGTGGTGTTCCATCCCAGAGACTTGGTATGGGTTCACTTGAGGAAGGAAAGATTTTCTCCCAAACGCAAAAGAAAGTTAATGCCAGGGGCAGATGGCCCCTTTAAAGTCTTAGAGAGGATTAATGACTATGGATATAAGGTCAATTTGCCTAGGGATTACGGAGTTTCGGCCACTTTCAAAGTAGTCGATCTTAGTCCATATTTGGAAGATGATCATCTTGACAATTTAAGGGCAAATTCTCCTCAACAATGGGAAGATGATGGAGGTCCTTCCATGAGCATGATCATTAGCTCTAAAGGAGGTCCAAGGGAGTAGACCTTGATGGGCAAAGTCTAAGAAATCAGCTTAGCTTGCCAAGACTCATTTCAGTCTATTCCTGGTTTTTAGGCCTGTGCACAAGCCTGGCTTTGTGCACATTATTTCTTAATCTTCCCAAGGGTATGATTGGGTTACAGGAGGCCTACTTTTAGTTTTAAGATGTGTGCTTTCCAATAAAGCAAGTTTCAAGTCATTTGGAGTTCATTTGCTACCTCAAAACAACCGTTGAAGTTAAGTCCTCAAAATTGCTCTAGTTTTGACCGGTTCTAGAAATAGGTCTGGTTGGGTGTCCAAACCTCCTCCATTTGGACTGAAACTTTTATAGCTTGAAAGTACATTGAAACTATTATCAGGTGGCCATAAAAAAACATAGCCAAATTACACACATGAGGAGCTATTAACCAGCAAATTGAGGGAAGAAGATCTCTTTTACTTGATTAAGGGTAGTCGGCTGCAACATTGCTTTTTGAGGTGTTTTGCTCTTATCAAGGTTTAATCCACTTGCAAATGCTATGATTAGTGTACTTTGAAGTGGATTATGGCCTCCCAAGCTTCCCAAGTCGACAACACAGCCTCAAGATCATCAATTAAGTGTTGTGAAGCCACGGTTTAATCTTCCCTTTTGTAGGTTGGTTTTAATTTCCGAAATGTTTCTAGTTTACTTTACTAATTCGAATTTGTAGGTGATATTTTGTACTCGGGAGGGATTATATAAGCCCCCAAGTAGCCTTGTATGAGGATTGATGCTTGATTATTGAATGAACTTGAGCCTTAGCTACTTTGAACACTCAAACTCTCTTCTAGCTTATCTCTATCTTTGGCCGGGTAGGGTGGTGATCTAGCAAGAGTATTAGCTTCTTATTGGTGGCGTTTTTATATCCAAGGGTCGTGTTAGTTTTGGTTTATCCCACTTAAGTTCCAGTTTCAGTTTGTGATTTCAAAGCTTGCTAGCTATCTAAGTTCTTGATTGCGTTCTGTTTTTTGCACTCTCCCTTTGATCTTCCCTTTGGGGATCCATCAGTTTATGTTTGAAATTTTTTATATATTGGTTCCTTAATGTCTTATCCATGTAAGCATGTAGAGAAAGCTGGTTTACATTAAGTAGATTATGAGAACTATGGCATTTTGTAAAATTGTGTCAGAATGGAGTCCATTGCGCACAGTTTTGTTCAACCCTTGTATTTTGTACTTAATTCTTCATTTAACCTTTATTGTTGATCATGGGGTGGTTAGTAGCCATCTTAAGATTTCCCTCTATGTGAGGAAAACCCAATCATTGCCACTTTTTGCAGGCCAAATGTGGCTCTCAAAACCAGCCATAAAACTGCTTCATCATTTAAGCTGAAGCTGCAGATAGGTCTCAGCAATCTAAGGATCAGGTTATGTCTAAATAGCTTATTTAGCTTGCTTAAAGGGGTTTCGACATAATCATAAAGCTTTCTACTCCACCACAAAGAGAACCAATGAAAACATTAAAGAAAGATAGCTTTGCTCCCATTAGCCAGCCGTAAAGTGAAAAGGAGACAAGCCGCTTTTTGCTTTTTCACTCACGTAAGGGGAGCTGCTTGTTTGCTTGCGTAGGCGGATTATAATCATTGTAATCTAGCTTATTTTGTTGCATAAATTTGCAATTTTCTTGGTTAAGTCATGCTTAGTTGTAACCAGTTTTACTAAGCTAGATTAGGCTAGGTGAGAAGTTTGCTAACCTTTAAGAAACCTCTTAACCTTTACAAGCCCGCCTTTGGACGCTTATTTAAAGGCCTTAGGGGCTTCATTTTGTAGCTAAACTTTCGTTATAAACTCAAAAGTGAATTAAGAGCTTTGCTCCCTTTTGTTCTTAAACACTTAACTTCCTTATCTCAAACTAGGCTTGTTAGAGTGATAATCAAGTAAGTCTTAAGCCTTGATTAAGTGGTGATATTTGTATCCCCATAAAGCTTAAGGGCCCTAAACTCAAGCTTAGTGTATGTCTGCATCTAAGAGTCTAGTTCTACCTAGATTAGTCTTTAGTGGTGATTTCTGTATTCAAAGATTAGTTTGGTATCCATCCTTTCTTTTTTGTTTCTATTTAGAATCCCTTGATTCTAAATCCGCTCCCTCCTTGCATTTTAGCTAATTCACAACCAGCTTATAACGTGCCTTTCCCTTAAGTTTCCCTTGATTGCACTATCTCTTGGTTTTAACCTTTCGCTCTCGGATTGAGTTTGAGTTTGAATCCTCAGGATATACGTCAGGTTTGGTATCAGGGCAAGTTCATATCCGTGCCTGAGCCCCATGCTCCCAAAATCAATCCAAACACATTTCATAAATTCAGCCCCAAACATATCCCAAACACAACTCATATTCACCCACTTTCACCATAAGATCTGGGAAAGCTATGTCCCAAAGAAAGTTCCTTAAGCTATGAGAATAACTTGAAGCATTTTACCTCAGGATGCAAGAAATAGACCTTAAGATACAACAACAAGCACTTGACCTCAAAATGTAATAATATGAATTTGATCTACTCTCCTTTTCGTTTAAAGCGAGGAAGAAGCCAAACAGCCCTTGGTATCACCAGAATTACACCAAAGTCATGAGGGTCATGAGGTTGACAAAGCAAGCGAAGAAGAAAAGGAATCATGTGTGGAAGACGGTCAAGAAGACAAAGGCAAGGAGGTTAATTGCAACCTACCTCCTAGGTTTGATGAGGATGAATATGAAGAGGATTAAATACTTCATTTTGAAAGCACTTAGGATGATCCAAAAGAAGAAGAAGCTGAGCAAAGGGTGGACATATCTCAGTCCAAGCCTACGGGTCAAGGTAAGATATGTTTGTGGATTATTGATGGAGAGGGTTATGCACATAGCCCAGCTAATCTCCATACTTTTGTCCACCCACACCTCTATACTCCTTCTGGCCTGGTCCATACAACCCCATAAACACATCATATCAATCCAACCCCTTTCACTCCATTTAGTACATCGTTACTCCAAGCTTTGAATTTTGAATTTAAAGCTTGTGAGCAATGAAGTCCCATAAAGTCCATAGGTTTTCTTCCAAGCCCACATGAATCATGAGTGGAAAGAATCATTTAAAAATAAGAAAGACTTGTTTGGGTGGTTAGCATTATTTCAGGCAAATCAGATGGCCAAAATTTGAGGATAAATTTTTTCTAACAACGAGCAGATGAAGAAACTCAGCCCATGCCATCCTCAATTAGCCCAAATCTTTTTGAAACATTACTAGCTTTAAGCTGGTTCATCAACTTAAACTTAATTTAACTTTGATTTCTTTACTAAGAGAGTTTATCAACATCATAGTAAACTTAATTGTGTAATTACATTAGTTTTAAATTCAGTACTTTTGTCCAAACCTTCAAAAGATGCAAAATAGCGGGTCACGGGTTAATTTCCTACAGCAAACTCAATTTTTGTGAGCTTAATAATTTAGCCCTCTTTAAGCTTTAAGTTTAACGATTTGAAATGGATTTGAAGTTCAAGAATTTGGCTTTCCAGCGAAACAAGTTTCAGCTCATTTGGACTTCATTTGGCCATCCAAATCAATCTCTTAATTTGGTCGACCTTGAGGGCGCATCAATTACATAGAAAATACTGTTGGTTTGAAGTAATGGTGTTTTTGGGACATATGGTATTCAAGGAAGAAATTAAGGACAATTGGCAAAGGGGAAAAGCAGTTACAAAGTGCCCAAGACCAACCAATGCAATGAGATTAGCAGCTGTTTGAATTTAGTAGGGAATGATCGAGTTCAGGAAGGAGTTAACAAATATCATCTTCCCTGACCAATTTGTTGAAGAAGGCTATAAAGTTAGTAAGAAGTTAAACTGGTGGCATATGCCTCCCAACAACTCAAGCCTTATGAGAAGGATTACCTACCCATGATGTGGAGTTAGCAACTGTAGTTTTTGCAGTGAAAATTTGGAGACATTACTTATATGGGGCACCATGTTGAATTAATACTAATCATTAAAGCGTGAAGTACATCTTCACTCAGAAAAAGCTCAATCTACATGAAACATATCTTCAACACTGTGATTGCTACTCAATTGGATCTCTTGAGAGAACTCAGAGACTTAGCCATTCAATTAGTGTCACACTGGAAGG
>NCQV01056231.1:27648-38454 GCA_002740545.1 Lophocereus schottii | reverse complement strand
TTTTGCTCAATAGTGGTGAGAAGGTGCGAAAAACTAACTCTTCATGAATTTGAGTTTTATTATTTGATGAGTGCATTTCAGTATTAGATGATATATTTAGCTTGAATGAATAATTAATTTGTGGCCTTTCTTGAATTTTGGTTGTGAAATCAAATGGGTGAAGTGAGGTTGGAGATGAACATGGTATTGAGGGTGTGATGTTTGGGTGTACATATTTAGCTTGATTATGTCATTTTGATGATGTTGAGATTAATTTTTAATGAATGTTTCAATGAGATTAATAGGAGATATATGTTGGCGTGTGTGTTGTGGACATGAGCTTGATGGATTAGGCTTTAGATGTTTGGGTGGAGTTTAAGCTAAATTATGTTGATTGGATAAAGTTCAAATAAGTTTTTGGGATAAATATTACTTACATGTATGAGGTTGTGTATTGGATTCTTGTATGTAAGTGTTGATGCCATGGGCATGATAATTGATGGTTGGAGCTTGGATAGGAAATAAAATTAAATCTCATTGGGCTGGTGAAGTCTAAATGAGCTCTAGCAATGGTGGAATGAAATAAGCATGAAGTATTTCTGTGGTGTGTATGGTGCTAAGTACGAATTGTAGAGAAAGAAGAAAAAGGGGGGATAAGTAGTTGGAAGTTTGAATTTATTAACCCAATATGCCTAAATGATTTTATTCTAGCTAATGAATAATCGTATGATTAGGACTCGATTTTAACCCGAGCACAAGCTCGTGACACTACCCTAAGACATATCGCAACCAAATAGGTAAGCACAACAACGGTTAATAATGATGTGACGAATTAAAGAGAAGAAAACAGTAACAATAATAATAATAATGTTAATAATGAGAATAAACACAATTCTAAGAATAATAATAATAATAATAATAATAATAATAATAACAACAACAACAACAACAATGATAATATTGATTAATAATGACGTTAATAGAAATAACTGCGACGAAATAACGATATTAATGAGCTTATAGTGATAATTTAAATGGTAGTAACGATAACATCGTTATAAATAAATACAAGATGAGTCACACCATTGCGCTATTATAACATTCATTAAACGAGTGTTAGTAGCATGAAGGAGAGGAACGAAAACGCAAATAAAATAAAGCCAAATCGAGTTAATAACAATTGTTATACTAGTAATTAAAAGAGAAGTAGAGGGAATTTAATAAAACTTCTTAATGTCGAACTAATCGTAAAATTTACATATTTAAAATGGAAGTGAGGCCACCTCTATCGCCTTAAGCTACCAATGTACAATTTTCCCTAAAAAGGAGATAGACTTTCAAAAACCAGGTAAGTAGATTGCCTGTAATCTTCGAAAACTCACATGTTTCTCAAATTATACAAAATCAATGTAATGTTCATATAGTGAATCATTTGATGCAATGCTTTGTCACCTGGGCGAGTGGCCCACTTAATCATCAATCATCAAGGCTTATGCTCTTCAGTTTACCTGCGCAACTGCAATTTAGGCTTTCCGATTGGCCTGGGAGGTGTGCACCTATCTTAAGATCAACGCAGATGTCAATCGGGGTTTACTTCCATATAATAACTGATAAATTAACTTTACCTACATGTTCTCTCTCTATTTTAATTAAAAAAATGTTTTCAAATGTGGACGCTCAGTTAACTGAATACAAAATGTATTTTACCGTACACAGGGGTGTATGTGATGAGCTTTGACATTTGAATGTTTTTGGTGTTTTGTGTTTTAGCTAAAGAATTAGTGAACAACCCTCATGCTGGTAGTTTTTGCTGAACATAGTTAGCTAAGTACTCGCAGTGATTTATAGGCTAGCCCCCTAGAGACTTGCTGGTTGTATATTCTTTTTTGGGTTTGCGAATGCTTGGGGTTGGTACGTTAGTTTATTGCATGTACTATGAACTGAACAAGTTGTCACATGTATGTTTTGTTTCCAAAGTTTAGTAAATCAGGCAATTGTGTGGGAAGCATAGTGTTATAGGTAGTTCCAGGTTGTCTTGTTCCATCACAGAATGGTAGTAATGCCTGCAGTTAAAAGTCTTCCGCTGTAACCATAAGTAAATAAGTGATTGAGTTTAGACATTAGAGATTGGGGTGTTACAATTGTGGTATCAGAGCTAGGTTAGTGAATCACTATCAGCAGTAGCACGTTCGAGAGTTAGGTTATGAGGATTCAGATATAGAGATGACTGATGTTAGGAATGACCCTGGTGAGGTAGACAATGATTCATCCAACCCTAATTACGAATAATCTCAGGATCGTTAGAATTGAGCACGCTCATTTTTTTTTTTTTTTGGGTTTTAGGCTTTGATCTTTGCTCGTATATGCCGTACAACTGGTACAGGGTCGTGTTCTTTTTGCGCATTACGCGTATATAGGATTTGTATAGGTAGGCTAACCTAACATGTTGTAATGATGTAATCTGCTTTTTCTTTTTGGGTTAGGGTGAATTTGACTAGGCAGACGGCTCAAGTTAATCAATGCAGTAGGGGACTAAGTCAGAAATCTCACCTAAAATGTGGGAGATGCTAACATAATGCATTGTAACATTCATTTAGTGACCATTATATATACACCTATATGCAACGGTGTTTGAATTAACTGGTGTTTTGATTTGAATGATTACTACTTTATCATAATGTCATGCATATTTAAATAAATTTTGTTTATGTGATTCGATATGTCAGAGTCTGTAAACAACAATTTGAATAGCATTGAAGGTAAGACTCAGGGTTCAGGTAACCAAACGAGCTAAAACACCCAGCAAAGCACTAGTAGGGGTCCTACGATAGCTCTCGAAGTATCTAGTAATGCGAAAGGCCCAAATTATTGGAAATATTTAGTAGCTAAATTGATGAAGAGGATTCCTCTTATACCTCCAGAAAAACCCCCTAAATCTGATAAGTTAAGTTGATAATGTACCCCAATATAACCCTGAGGTTTATAAAGGAAAGCTCGATCCCATAGAACTTAAGGGCTGGATTAGGGGAATGGAGAAAATATTTGCAGTGGTTGAGCTACCTGAAGAGAAAAAGGTGAATATGGGAACCTTTTACGTAGCTAGTGAAGCAGACATCTGGTAGAGTACTATGAAAGATAAGTTACAAGGATTTAAGCTTACTTGGGCTAAGTTTCTTGAGGAACTTAGGGCTAAGTTTTACCCAATCACAGTTCAACGTAGAAGCAGAAGGAATTCATGGAGTTAAAGATGAGTGGTAATATGATGGTTATGCAATATGCTAGTAAATTCACTGAGTTATCAAGATTTACTCCAGATTTTGTGGCTTCTAAAAGGCTAAAAATGAGAGGGTTTGAAGAAGGCCTAGCCTCTTATAGTAGAAACCAATTGGGTGGTTAACCAATTCAAACTTATCAGGAGTTGTATTAAAAAGCTGCTGAAGTAAAGCGGGTAAAGAGTGAAGAAAGAGCCTTGAATCCGGAAAATCAGAAGAAGAAGTGGAATGACCATGACACATCAAGTGAGAGAAGAAACCATCTACTAGCTCAGCTGAGAGTCATCTAGTGGCTTCAACAGAACCTTATAGAAAGTGCTGCCAAACAAACCATGCAACCGTAGAGTGTTGTGTAGGTACCAACAAATGCATGCGCTGCGGAAGCCCCAGTCACTCGATTGCCACTTGCCCTAGAACACAAAACGTCATAGAAAAAGAAGTTATAAGACCTGTACCATCACCAAATTAGGGAATCTTGCCCTCTAAACCCCCAGAAGTACGGTGAGCTTACGTGATGAGCAAGAAGAAAGCTATAGTTTCTGGTACGCTTATCGCTGGAACCCTATTTTTAAAGTCAAAATCATTTTTTGTTTTGTTTGATTCGGGTGCTACTCATTCATTTATGTCTGCCGGAGATGTATTGTAATTAAATTTGAAAAAAGATAAAGAATAGGCAAGCTATAGAATTAGTCTGCTAATTGGGCAAACGATAGAATGTCCTGTTCTTTATGAACAAGTTCCTATTATGATTACTAAGCATGAGTTCCCTAGGAATTTAATCCAGTTTGATATGTCGGAATTCGACATAATCTTGGGAATGGACTAGATGATAGCTTATGGAGCAAAGATAGATTGTAAGGACCTTAAGTCACTCTAAAGGACCTAGAGGGTTGAGAAGTATGTTTCTATGGTGAAAGAGTTGGGAAGCAGGACTCTATAATTTTAATTATGAAGGAAAGTAAGTTGCTAAGGCAAGGGTGTATAGGATATTTATTGTATGCCACTGAAATTAAGGAGGAGGAGATAAAAATAGAAGATATCCCCATAGTTTGTGAATTACCTGATGTCTTTCCTGAAGAGTTGTCGGGGTTACCTCCTTAAAGAGAGATTGATTTTAAGATTAAGCTAATTTTCGGTGCGCAACCTATTTCAAAAGCTCCATATAGGATGAGCCCTATAGAACTTAAAGAATTAAAAACACAGTTAGACGAGTTATTGCAAAAAAGGTTTATCAGGCCAAGTGTTTCACCCTAGGGAGCTATAGTTCTATTTGTGAAGAAAAAGATGAAACCTTAAGATTGTGTATAGATTATAGAGAGTTAAACAAAATAACCATCAAGAACAAGTACCATTTGTCTCAAATAGATAATCTGTTTGATCAGGTGCAAGGTGCTAGGGTGTTTTCAAAGATCAATATGAGGTTTGGTTATCATCAGCTTAGGATTAAGCTAGAAGACATTCCTAAAATAGCCTTTAGGATTATATATGGTCATTATAGGTTTACAGTGATGCCTTTTTAGCTAACCAATACCCCTGTTGCATTTATGAATCTTATGAATAGAGTTTTTCAACCTTATTTGGACAAATTTATAGTGATTTTCATATATGACAGTATAATATAGTCCATGGATAATGAGGAGCATGCCAATCATTTGAGGACTGTGCTATAAACCTTGAGGGAACACCAGTTATATGCTAAGCTGAAAAAGTATGGGTTTTGGTTTACTGAAGTGACATTTTTCGAGCATATAGTTTCTAAGGAAGGAATCAAGGTTGACCCTCAGAAGATAAAAGTGGCCATGAATGGCCCAGACCCACTAATGTGGCAGAAGGAAGGAGTTTCATGCGTTTAGCAGAATACTATAGGAGATTTGTGAAAGATTTTTCAAAAATAGCATCCCCAATGACCAATCTACTGAAGAAATTGACTAAGTTTGTGTGGTCAGACAAGTGCTAGGAGGCATTTGAAGAACTAAATAAATATTTAACAATAGCACCTATCCTTTTCTTACCCATAGAAGGGAAAGAGTACACTATTTATAGTGATTCTTCTAAGAACAGGTTAGGTTATGTACTGATGCAAGATGAAAAGGTAATAGCCTATGTCTCTAGAAAACTTAAGCCTTATGGAAAGAACTACCCAACTCATGATCTAGAGTTAGCTATGGTGGTTTTTGCCTTAAAAATCTGGCTACACTTCCTGTACGGCGTATCATGCAAGATCTGCACTACCCACCAAAGCCAGAAGTGCATCTTTACTAAAAAAGAAATCAACTTAAGGCAATGACGATAGCATGAATTGCTTAAGGATTATGATTTGCAAATTCAATATCATCTTAGAAAGGCAAATGTGGTAACAAATGCACTCAGTAGGAACACAATGATGAATACCCAACATGGCATTCTAAGGGACCTTGAAAAGATGTGTATCGAATTTGTGTTACCAGGGTACATAAATGGGTTGTTGTCAACATCAGAGGTGCAACCTTCGATAATAGAATAAATTAAGGCAAGTCAAAAGGGCGATGCTAAGCTAGAGAATGTTACACTGAATGTCGCACAGGGAAAATCGCCTAGTTTCATAATACATGAGGATGGAACCTTGAGGTTCTAAAATAGACTGTGTACCCAATAAGGAGGAGTTCAAGAGAAAGGTCTCAGAGGAAGCCTATAATACTCCCTACTCAGGGCACCTAGGAGGAACAAAAATGTACAGAGATTTGAGGCAATTCTTCTTGTTGGATAACATGAGGAGAGATTCCAGAGTATGTAGATGAATGTCTGATGTGTCAAAGGGTCAAAGTTAAACATCAGCACCCAATAGGCTAATTCAGGCCTTTAGAGATTCCTACGTGAAAATGGGATTCAATATTAATGGATTTTATTATGGGATTGCCCCTTTATGCTTTAAAGAATAGTGCTATTTGGATTATTGTGGACGGATTCACCAAATCTGCCCATTTTATACTAATTCATGACACTTGGGGTGTAGAGAGACTAGCATAATTGTATGTCAAAGAAATAGTTTGACTACATGGCATACCAAAGGGCATAGAGTCTGACAAGGACCAAAGGTTCTAAGCTCAGTTTCGGCAAGCTCCACAAAAGCTCATAGGACCAATTTAAAGTTTAGTAGTTCATATCACCTTAAGACCGATGGACAGACTAAGAAAGTGAATCAAATCGTAGAGGATATGTTGAGAGCCTGTGTGCCTGACTTCTAGGGAAAGTGAGAGAATTATTTACCATTGGTGGAATTCTTCTATAATAACAACTATTAATTCACCATTAAGATGGCCCCTTTTGAAGCACTATATGGGAGGAAGTGCTACACCTTGTTGGACTAAACTCGATAAAGCATTAACAATAGGGCTTGCGTTGATTCAAGAGACCATTGAAATGATAAGGAAGATTCAAGAACATATTAAAATAGCCCAGAGCAGAGAAAAGCTATGCGGATAAAAGGAGAAGACATTAGAATTCCAAGTGGGAGATAAAGTTTTTTTTAAAGGTATCATTGGTTAAAGGAGTAAGACGATTCGATATCAGGGGAAAACTGAGCCCTAGATATATCAGACCTTATGAAATTATCATGAAGTTACACCCTATGATGGATCGGTTGCACTTACATGTAGAACTTGAGTATGTGGATAATGTTTTTCACATTTCACAACTCAAAAAGTATGTTCCATATCTGAATCATGTCATAATAGCAAAACTTATGGAGGTCACTGAAAATATGGTGTATGAGAGCGCCCTATATAAATACTAGACTACATAGTTAAACAACTCCAAAACAAGAGCATTCCTCTGGTAAAGGTTCTGTGGGCCAACTATGCCTCATATGAGGCTACATGGGAGATTGTGGAGAATATAAGAGCAAATACCAACACCTATTTGAGGTAACAGTCGTGCAATGCTAATTACCTAAAATCAAGCTTCAAGGATGAAACTTATTTTAAGGGAAGAAGGCTGTAACAGCTCGAACCTAAAATCATACTAAATAACTCGAATTATATTAATCACATATCAATCAAGTTGTGCGCCGCATTTAATTTAGTACTTTATATAGTTATGTCTATTTATGCAATTGCAGGTTAAATCGCCAGAGTAACCTTAAAATGGATTTTGTTACACTCCTGAATAATTCACACAAATCTTAATAAATACTTGAGCAATAGCTAAATAAAAATTAGCTTGATTATTAAAAACCTAATTTTGAAAAAAAATAACAGTAATAATGATAACAAGACATAAACATAGCAATTACGCAACAATAATAATCAGTTAAGTAATATATATATAAAAGAGAGTAAGGAGTAATAATTTAAAATGAAAATATCTTCTTCTAGATTTCACACCCAAACCATGTATAATTTAATTCATTAATTTTACCTCCAAAAAAAGTAGTATTAATCCAAGTACATATATGTATATGCAATGAATGAAAATAAAAGAAAAAGATTAGGATTAAGGTGAGAAAAATCTAGATGAAACTAGGTGTCCAAAATAAAATGGGTAGAAAAAAGGGGGAAATGAAAATTCAAAACTAACAAAAAATAACATAAAAACCTTAAAACCGCAACACCCCCCTTCCCAGCCACAACACGCCCACCCCTTGCTGCTAAAACAAAACAATCCCCCTTATCTCTCTGCCATTCTCTATCCAGAACGCTGGCCACCCAGCTGTGCCCCCGGTAGCCATTCACCGACTACCACCCACCGACACCACCATCTACTCCTTGTTTTGCTCAATAGTGGTGAGAAGGTGTGACACCTTAACTCTCCATGAATTTGAGTTTTATTATTTGATGAGTGAATGTCAGTATTAGATGATATATTTAGTTTGAATGACTATTAATTTGTCATCTTTCTTGAATGTTGGTTGTGAAATCAAATGGGTGAAGTGAGGTTGGAGATGAACATGTTATTGAGGGTGTGATGTTTAGGTGTAAAGATTTAGCTTGATTATGTCATTTTGATGATGTTGAGATTAATTTTTAATGAATATTTCAATGAGATTAATGGGAGATGCTGTAATAGCCCGACCCTAAATCATATTTATTCATTTAATTAAGCCATGTTATTCATTTATCAATTTATCTCATTGAATCATCCCAGTTGGGAAAATTCATTTCGGGCCCCACTTTGCAATTTGAGTTTCATTTACCGGACAATTTCGAAAAAAATTGATAGTAGGCCTCGATATTTATGATATAAAAGATTAAATTATTTTTCATGACATTACATTTAAATCTCGAGTTTTGAAAAAAAAAAAATTTCGAGCGCACTGGGTTTGAGCTAGTTTTCGAACCCGAGCCCATTTAAGGCCAATTTTGGCCCACCAAGACTTGACTCTATTTATTTGCCTAATTACCCTTAATTAGGCGTAATCTTTACTTAGCAAAAGTAGCTTTTGTGGATTAAATCTCAGCCAAGTACTTATTTTGCCTAAGCTTCATTTGCACCAAGTAAACTCAAGTTGCTTTCTCTCTCTCTTCTTTTCTCCTCCTTCTCTCTACCCCATGGCCAACCCCCAGCAGCAGCAGGCAAGCCCTTCTTTTGGTGATTTCCGGCCACTTTCCGGCCAACCTCCGGCGAAGGTTGCAATCTCCAACCACCTCCCTCCACCAGCTATCATCTGTCACCCTCAAAATCACCAAATATCATCTTCATTTCTACTTGTTTCAAGCTTAAAGTAAGTGAATTCAATCTTGTTCTTTGAATTTTGGGTTTTTGCTTCTTGTTTTGGTTATTTTGATGATGGATCATGTTGTTTTTATTGAATTAAGAATCATCTTGGTGATGGATCATGTTGGAGTTGAAGTTGGGGTTAGGGTTTCACCTTAGTCATGCAAGCTTCATGTTCAAGTGCTGGTTATTGGTTGTTTTATCCTTGTTTTTGCTTATCTTTTAATATATTGAAGTTTATTATGGTGTTTATGGTGTTTTGAAAAGATGAGAGTGAGTTCAAGTTGACCCAAAGTTAGGGTTTGAGCCATGAATGCATGGTTTGGACCAAACTTTTGTTAAACTTGAGGTATGTGTACATGTGCCTAGAAAATGAGCTTTGTTGGATATAAATATGAATTGAAATTGAGTGTGGTGTTTTTGCATGATGTTGGGATGTACCAAAGTGTGGTTACATGCGCTTAAGAAGGAGTTTAAGTTGAGAATTGGTGTGAAAAATGAGAGAACCTACTCAATCAGTGAGGCTGGAATTCCCAGAAAAATAGGACAGACTTTGAAATGAAACCGGTAATGATTGGCCTATCCACAAATTATGATTTTTTGTGGGTAGATAGGTCAGTGTGTTAGCTTTAAAATGGCTCTTGAATTGCATTAATCCGAGGTCTGTGGAGAAAGTTATAGTCATTTTACCGAATCTGTGCAGGGTGGGCTTAAAACTGACATGTTGATGTTCTAGCCCCATTTTAGGAACCCTATCATGGGAATCGTGTTTCATGTCCTTAACAAAAGTTTTATAGCCCTTCCTAAGCTATTTATATTGGGGTCTTACGTCTCATTTTGAGGTCAGGAGTATAAGTTGTGAACTATTATTTCCGTACCCTCTTTTCAAGCCCTTATGCTCTAAAGTTGCTACTGTGTCTTAAATCACATTTCTATGGTTTAGATCTATGAACTGGTGTGTAAAAGTTCTTCATAAGCCAGTTTTACTTAAAGTTATCCACTATAAGAATAAGATCGTTTCTAACCTCATGTTCCTATAATGAACTTTTGAACAGAATCAAGGCCTAAGTTTTCATTTTCTTCACTTTAGTGCATCTTATTCCTCTGTGAACTAGCATTTAAAACTTTCAGGTACGTTCATTACCTGTATCTTTAGTAATCAACACGTATTTATCAAAATTATAATATTTTGGTAAGTACATCAATGAATTATTTTAATCAATGCTTTATCACATAATTAGTGACCCCGTCAGTTATCAGTTATAGGGCATTGCCCTCCAGTTACCTCCGCGACTTCAGACCAGATCCCTCAGTTAGCTTGGCAGGTGTACACCTATTCACAGATCGTAATAGTTACTAAGGGGTGTACTAACAGATAATAATTGGCAATGCAGTTTTATATGCATCTCATTCCCTGTTTTCAATTAAAATGAATTACAAACGGGCCCAAATAACTTTTCAGTGAATTTTTATCAGTACAGGGATGCATTTACTGAGCTTTGGCTCATAATTCGAAATATTTTTATGTTTTATTTTAGGAAATGTTCAGTGAACCGCCCTCAGGCGAGTAGGGAAGCTGAAGGTGATAAATGAGATGGGACCTTCCATGTGATTGGCGGTGTGGGAGAGCTAAGATGCTATCTTAGCATATTGTGATGTATTTTGGAGTTTCAACTGTATATTCGAACTGACTTATGTATTTTGGTGCCACAACTATATTTTTTTGGACCAAGTTTTGTATGTGGTGTAACCCTTGGGATGTAGATCCATTTCTGTATATACCTAAATGGTTTGAGTGATTATGATGGTGAATGCCCCTTTTATAGGGTAACCTTTGGTTTATGGCAAGTTTTCATGTATAACG
>NCQV01056231.1:0-19264 GCA_002740545.1 Lophocereus schottii | reverse complement strand
CCTTTCAAGTGAGTTGTTTGAGCTCTCGGTCTGTTGTGAAGACAAAACCCCTTCTAAAAAGTTCTTCTTTAAAAAAGCTAGGTACCACTTTTCCCTTAACAAATAACAATGTTGAGCTAACGTTTCCCTCCACAATTGTGCGTAGCAACTATCCTCAAAAATTGATAGAAAAAAATGTCTAGGACATAGACAAAATGTGAACACAAATTACTAGCACTATTGGAATCAATTCATAAAACTAATCCATTGCAAGAGAAAAGCAAAAATACAAAACCATAAGTTTTCCTGAACAAAACCTTATGAGCCAAATGAATGATATCAAATATACTTTTGAGTATCATCATACCAACCAATTACTAATAATAATTCATTAACTAATAATAAGGTAGTAAGTGATTATTTAAAAACCTAATAAACATAAGCTTCAGATGACAAAACAAAATCAAACCAAATGAATGATAGTCAAAAGAATACAACCATCAAAATCAACCTATCAAATGTATTAAAACAAGTACAAGTGATAAAGGAATAATAGAAAGCTATTACAAGTGGTAAAGGAATGACATAAAGCTATTACATTTACTAAAAATGATCAAATTTAGGCTCAATGTTACGATCCATAAAAACTTCATTAAATAACTTTGTAAAACTTTCCTTCGCCCTTGCTACTCCAATATGCTTTCTCGAATTTTCAATGATATGAGAATAACAAAGTATGTATTGAACAACAAGAAAAATTGAATATATCATTGCAGCAATAAAAAGGTCTGGTTGGTCATAATGGTGCTAATTAATTTACCACTCATAGATTTAAAGACACCCAAAGGAGTTATTCAAGGGACTCGATTTTCTCTTTCATATTGAAATTATGGTTCATGCCAGCAAATGGTGTAGAAATCATGTCACCCTTATTTGTTAAGTAAGTCGCACCCAAAAAAAAAAAAAAAACCAAGTCACCAAATAGTTTGTAATCCTTTAACTTCTGATTATCATGCATTAAAAAAACCCAAACAACCATTTACATTGACCTCATAATCATAACAATAAACATATTAAATTGTTTCATGAATATCTCAATTAGTGAATTTTCATCGCTAACACCAAATGACTTGTTACCATACTGCCCAAGCCTATTATTCAGATCCTTCAACTAAAAACCAATAGAAGGAGCTCCATCATCTTGCCTTGTCAAGGCATGGAGTGCATCAGCCACTCGAACTCCCACATCCCTAAGCCCTTTAACAAGCCAAAAGTCCTCTGTTGAAGCTTTTTGATGAGAAGGCGAAAGATTTGCTCATTTGCACCACATAAGATGATGGTTATGCTCAGCATTGTGCTTAGCGACAATCCATTTCCTATTTGAGTCAATGTTTAACAGGATCATTGCTTTGCACCCAGTTCGGATGTCAACATTTGTACATTCCTTACATTGTTGGGCTTTATTTTTCTTTCAATAACAAAACTGACTCATCTACAACTTCTAAACTTAATAAAGAATTAACACAGTGAAATGAAGCATTAAACCCTAAGTTTCAACTCTTTTGATTTATGCTAAAATTTAAGCAATCTCTTGCTTGGTTTTCCGCTGACACATAGTTTTAATTTCTTGTTTTTTCACTATTCATCGATCACTCTTTTTTGAGGTGCCTAATCACCTTCTTCCTTTATATCTTCTCTATTTCCTACAGGTGATGGATGCATGCTAAAATATACCATTTTTCCCTTAACAAATAACACTGTTGAGCTAGCATTTCCCTCCACAATTGTATGACACAACTATCCTAAAGAATTTATAGACAAAAAAATGTTCAAAACGTGGACAAAAATATCAACACAAAATACTAGCGCTATTGAATCAATAGGTAGAACTAATCCATTCAAAAGGAAAACCAAAAACATAACACCATAAGTTCTCATGAACAAAACCTTATGAACCAAATGAACAATATCAAATATACATATGAGCATCATCATACCAACCAATTACTAACAATAGATCATTAGATAGTAGTAAAGTAGTGAGTGACTGTTTAAAACCTAATAAACAACATTAGTTTCAGAGGACAAAACAAAATCAAACCAAAAGATTGATAGTCAAATAATAGATCCATCAAAACTATCAAATATATTCAAATAAGTACAAGTGCTAAACGAATAGTAGAAATCTATTACCTTTTCTAAAAATGATCAAATTTAGGCTCCTTGTCACAATCCATAAACACTTTATTAAATAACTGTTGTGAAACTTTCCTTTGCCCTTGCTACTCTAATATGCTTGCTTAAATTTTCAATAATATGAAAATAGCAGAGCATGTGCTGAATACTAAAAAAAAAATTGAATATTCACCGCAACCATAGAAAAGCTTGGTCAGTTATAATGGTTATCAGGGATTTATCACTTATAAATTTAAAAACGCTCGAAAGATCCATTCAAGGGACTCAATTCTCTTTTTCACATATTGGAATTATGGTTCATGCCAACAAAAGAAGCAAAAATCATGCCACCCATATTTGTTCGGCCAATTGTGCCAAAGAAAAAAGAAAGTCACCAAGTAGTTTGTAATCCTCTATCTTTTGCTTATCATGCAAAAAAAAAAAAAGAAAACCAACCAACCATTTACATCAACCTCAAAATCATGATAATAAACATATTGAATCGTTTCTTTAATATCTCAAATAGTGAGCTTGCATCACTGCCATCAAATGGCTTGTTATTGCCCTCCGCAATCCTGTTACTTAAATCCTTTAATTGAAAACCCACAAAAAGAGTTCCACCATCTTGTCTTGTAAAGGCACAGAATGCATCAGCCACTCGAACTACTGTGTGCCTAAGCCCTTTAATAAACAAAAGGCCCTCCATTAAAGCTTTTTGATGAGTAGGTGAAAGATTTGCTCATTACTGCCACAAAAACGATGGTCGTGCTCAGCTACGCGCTTAGTGACAATCCATGTCTCGTCGAAATCATTGTTCAATGAGATCATTGCTTTGCACCTAGTTCAAACATCAACATTTGTACACCCCTTGCATTGCTGGCCTTTATTTTTTTCTATCATTTCTTCCAATACTGAAACTAACTCATTCACAACTTCTAAGCTCGATAAAGAGTTAACATAGTGAAAACAAGCACTAGGCCCTAATTTTCAACTATTTGGATTTATGCTAAAAAATTAAGCAATCTCTTACTTGATTTTTCGCTCGTATATGATTTTAATTTCGTGTGTCCTTCTATGTTCATCATTCGCTTTTTTTTGATGTGTCTAATCACATTCTTCCTTTATATCTTCTCCATTTTATGCAAATCATGATTGCAAGCCGAAATATACTTCTTTTCCTCGAGATTCAAAAGGCTTTAAAATGGTCCCTTCTGAACTCAAACCATCTCCTTGAACATTTTCCTCCATATAAACCGACCCCATTTTCACTTCAACTCACTCCCTTAACTTACTAAAGTACTCTTTACGGAGGACTCTTGTATCTGTCTTCATTTAGCTGGCCATAAGTAGTGCATCCATTTTTGTACCCATTTGCGTTCCCTACATAGAAGAACTCACCGAACTATCTTTCATACTATTTTCAACAATAGGTTCATTCCTTTGACTTTATTTTACACCCTTGCATCATCTCTTCATAATATACCTATTCGACACTTTTTGAATACAACAAATATGCATAACTCGTAAACAACGTGAATATAAAAGAGCATCGCTAGTGAACATTTTGCGAGTGTAATTAATGAAGCCTTTCTCTGTGTTCAACACAATGTTATCCTAAAAAGGATATTCGTCTAATCCTTAACCAAAAATTCTCCCAAAACAACCTACACAAGATACACAAAGCACCTTATCAGATGTGTAACTATGCAGCTTATCCTGATCATGGAAGCCCCTTTAACAAATGTTTTTGCTAATAATCGATAAGCTTCAATAGTGTAAATAGACATAGCATGTTTCAACAGACTTACCAACTTAAAGGTCATCTTCGCAATATCCTTCGAACATTAGTGATTTTCACCATTTTCGTTGTCCCTCCACTTTGAAACATTTTCATAGAATATGTTGTAAAAGTCATACAAACTGGCAATCAAACGTAACCACTTTGCTATGAAGTTGTTTGTGCGCTCACTCCTTTGTGAAGACAAAACCCCATTTTGAAGACAAAACCCCTTCAAAAAAATTCTTCTATAAAAAGTAGGGTATTGCTTTTCCGTTAAATAATGAAAATTATTGAGCCATCATTTCTTCCACAATTATACGTTACAACTATCCTAAAAAATTGATAGATAACAAAAATGTTCAAAAAATAGACAAAAATATCAACATAAATTACTAGCACCATTGGAATCAATGTATAGAACTAATCCATTGAAAAAGAAAACCAAAAATACAACACCATAAGTTTTCATGAACAAAACATGAGGAACCAAATGAACCATACAAAATATACAAATGAACATCATCATATCAACCAATTACTAACAATAATTCACTAAACAATAGTAAAATAGTAAGTGATTATTTAAGAAACTAATGAACAATATAAGTCTTAGAGGATAAAACAAAATTAAACCAAACGAATGATAGTAAAAATAATAGAGCTATCAAAATCAACCTGTCAGATATATTCAAACATATGCAAGTGACAAGGCAATAATAGAAAGCTATTACCTTCTCCGAAAATTATCAAACTTAAGCTCTGTGTCACAATCCATCAAAACTTTATTAGATAACTTAGTAAAACTTTCCTTTGCCCTTACTGCTCTGATTTTCTTCCTTGAATTTTTATTGACATGAAAATATTAGATCACGCGTTGAACACCAAGAAAAATTGAATCCATCACGACAGCCGTAAAAAAAGCCTGGTCAATTATAGCGGTGCATGGGAATTTACCGCTCATAGATTTAAAAAGGCTGAACGAGCCATTCAAGGGACTCAGTTCTCTATTTCATATATTGTAATTATGGCTTATGCCAACATATGAAGCAGAAATCAGGTCACCCTTATTTGTTTGTTATGTTGTGCCCAAAAAAAAAAACCCCAAGTCACCAAATAGTTTTTAATCCTCTAGCATTTGCTTATATGCCAAAAAAAAAGACAATCATTCATATCGACCTCAAAATCATTATAACAAACATATTGAATCATTCGTTGAATATCTCAATTAGTGAATTGCATCGCTACCATCAAATGACTTGTTATCGTACTCCTAAGCCTATTATTCAAATCCTTGAACTAAAAACCCACAAAAGCTGCTCCACTCTCTTGTCTTTGCAAAGCTTGGAATGCATCACCCACTCGAACTCCCATGTCCCTAAGTCCTCTAACAAACAAAAGGTCCTCTGTTAAAGCATTATGACGAGAAGGTGAAAGATGTTGCTCATCAGCACCATATAAATGATGGTTGTGCTCAGCTACGTGCTTAGTGACAATCCATTTCCCGTTTAAGTAATTGCTCAACGGGATCATTGATTTGCACCCAGTCGAACATCAGTATTTGTACACTCCTCACTTTGTTGGCCTTTGTTTTTCTTCTAATTACAAACTGACTCATCCACAACTTCTAAGCTTAATAAAGAATTAACACAATGAAACCAAACGCTAAACCATAAATTTCAACTCTTTTTATTTATGAAAAAATTTAATCAATCTCTTACTTTGATTTCTGCCTACATATGATTTTAATTTCTTGTGGCCTTCTATTTTAATTGTACATTCTTTTTTTAGATGCCTGATCACCTTCTTACTTTATATCTTCTCCATTTTCTGCAATGATAGTTGCAAGCTGAAATATACGAGTTTTCCTTGAGATTAAAGAGGGTTGAAAATGCTCTATGTTGAACGCAAACCATCTTGTTGTACAGTTTCCTCCATATAAATTGACCCCATTTTCATTCAACTAACTCCTTCAACTTTCTAAAGTACTCCTCACAGAGGACTCTTGTCTCTCTCTTTATTTGGCTGGCCACGAGTAGTGCATTCATTTTTTTTACGCATTTGCATTATCCATGAAGAACACACCAAACTATATTTTATACTATTTTCAACAATAGGTTCATTACTTTGACTCTCTTTAAATGCCCTTGCATCACCCTTCATATTGTACCTATCTGGCACTTTCTGAAAACAACAAATGTGCCTAGCTCGTAAACGATGTGAACATAAAAGACCAATCTTCGTGAACTTTTCTCAAGTGTAATTAATTAAGCCTCTCTTTATGTTCAATACAACAGTATCCTAAAAAGGATATTTGTGTAAATAGACATACCAAAAGATTCTCCCAAACAACTTACAACTGATAGACAAAACACCTTATGTAGCTCATCCTAATAATGTGAAGCCCCTTTAAGAAACTTCTTCTCCAACAATCAATATGCTTCTATAGTCTAAATAGACATAGCATATTTCAAGAAACTTAACAATTTTAAGGCCATCTCCACAATACCCTTGGAACATTATGATTTTAACATTTTCATTGCCCCCCCACTCCGACACAACACCACAGAATATGTTGTAAAAGTCACACAAGTTAGCAGCTTCCACCTTTCTTATAAGTTGTTCGTGCTCTTACACATTTGTGGAGACAAAATCCCTTCTAAAAAATTATTCTTTGAGAAAGTAGGTTGCCACCTTTCCCATAGTAGATAAAGATTGTTAAGCCAACAATTCCATCCACAATTATACATTATAGCCATCCTAAAAAACTAATAGATAAAAAAATGTTGAAAACATAGACAAAAATACCAACACAAATGGTTGGCACTATTAGAATCAATGTATTGAACCAAGCCATTTGAAAAGAAAACAAAAAAATACAACACTATAAGTTTTCATGAACAAAGAATTATGAACCAAATAAATGATATCCAATACACAAATGATCATCATCATATGAACCGACTGATAACAATAATTCATTAACAATAGCAAAGTAGGAAGTGCTTATTTAAAAACCTAATAAACAACATAAGTTTCAGAGGATGTTGTGTCCTAACACCGTAAAAATAAGCTGCAACTGTACAGTCATGGTTGTAGCACTTTAACGGTAGTCCACCGAGAGGGGTTGAATTTAATTGCTAGAATTATGCTACTAACTAAATTAAATCAAGCAACAAAACTAAAGTAATTTCAAGTAACAACTAATTATAATAATCTAACATAGAGCATGAAACTGAAATAAGAACTACCACAATTAAAGAAGAACGAAAAAGATTGGCTTGATCACTTACAATTAATAAGGTGAATTTTAAATCATAATTAGAAAATCAATGAAAAAAAATCCAAATCATGAATGGGTAACCACCATGAGACTTCAATATTCACCATCAATCCAAAGGAGTAATAAAAATCAAATCTTTGATCAAGAGAAGTTTTGAAGAGACTAAAATAGAACTAAAATTAAAACAAAACTAAATCAAAACTTAAACTTGAAAGATCGAAATAAATTTAGAACTAGAAAACTTGAAATCAAACTAAAAACTAGAATTGAAATTATAAATAAAAAAATTGAAACTCGAGAATTTAAATTCAACTTGAATGAATTACGGGAATCATAATAATCTCTCAGATTTTAAACTAATGCTATAAAAGAAAGGAAGATAATTTTATGGTTCACAAGCACCCCTATTTAAACTAGTGACAATCTCCTTAAATATTTCTAATTCCAATAGGTTTTCTAATACCCAAGCAATTGTTTTCCACTTTCCTAATTCCACCTAATTTCCAATAACTTAAACATTTTGGAAAATATCACATGTTTGCATAAATTTAGCCTCCTCTCTTGTTCTGCTGGACTGCTTGAGTGGCCATTGAACAGATAGGCAGGTTGCATGGAACAAGATGGGATAGGAGTACTGGGTCGTTGTTTTGCTCAAGATTGAGCCACACGCTGGATTGCTAATGGGCTCCGAATTGGGCCAAACTAATGAGAAACATATGCCTAAAAGCTGCTTCCTTATTCCTTTTTCTTTTGTTTCGTATAAAAATCACAAAACCAAATAAAACCCACAAATAAATTCGATTATGAGTAAAAAGTAAGTGATTAGGAGTGCTTACAAAGACACTTTGGTGCCCAAACAAATACCCCCACACCAAGATATTGCTCGTCCTTAAGTAAAACAAAAAAAAAAAAAGAAAAACCCAATCTAAGGCACCTAACTCACTTTTGTAAGAATCATGGTTGCACTTAGCGCGTTACTCAAGATTATACATAAGATATACTATCTTTAAAGAAGAAAAGAAAAACAGAAAGAAAATAGAAAATCTTTTCAAATTTTTTGAATATAATCAAATATACATGAGGGAAAACTGTATCCATTTATCGATAAATCACTTCTACAACCTAAATATAAGATTATACACAAGCGTAATGTACATATCAGGACTCCTAGTCGTAAAGCATGACACCTGTACACCAATTTTTCACCCTATAGACCTTCAAAATAGTGAGTCCATCCTAGTGCGCTGGGTGCCATTACCCTCCCTTTTGACTACTTCATTGACTCATTGACTTGGGAAGCAAGCTTTCCAGTAGCAATATTTCCGCAAAGGCTAGTATCTAATAGTGCATTCCTCAAAGGGTACTTGTCATTCCCAACTCTTAGGCTTCTTATTTTGAATTTTTTTTTCAACTCTTTTTTTTTTTTGCTACATAAAAAGACAAGTGGGAGAATCAAACCATGAATGCCTAAAATCTTAAGATAATGGTGATATATAAATAAGGATCAAACTCCACATTGTAATACAATGATAGGGTTAGAACTGTAATATAGAGTGACAGACTTTGATCTAAGGCCTATCATGCACACTACACTTATATACAGACCAATAATAGGTCACAAGAGGTCACAGTTACTCAAGATGATATAATTTCCCAAAAAGCACACAAAAATAGAAAATCTTATTGATTTTTCAAAAATTTTTCTCATTTCGTTTTTTCTTTTTCAAAAATTTTAAAGCATAGCTTCCCCTCCCCCACACCAAGGTCACTAATGTCTACATTGTGGGAAAATGAGCATCTAAAAAATAATAAAATAAAAGATACAATATGCACAATATACAAGGGTTAGAACAATAATACCAAGTTACGTATAGAATTAGAACTAAGCTATAGCCTCCTAAAATTCATTAATGTAGAGGCTAATGGAGTATCAAGCACTCCATATCAAGTTGGAGATCGCTACTCAAATCAAAACCTATTAGCGATTATAGCAACTTATCAAATAAATGAGAATAACTCTCAATAAGATAAATATAGTAAAAATAAGAGAGATGGTGCCAAATAGAGTATCTCCATAACATTAACGCAACATAAGTAAGGACACATTTCAATTTATCAAATTGCTAGGCCTAAATGTCAAACAAAGTGATATACTCAAACTTAGCTAGCAAGTTGGTCATCGGCCTAGAAATTTGATTGTCATGAACGAATTGTCTAGGCAAAATAGTGGGTCTTAAGTCCATAAGTCCTTTAATTTCAATATGCTTAAGAGTTCGGTCCAAATTAACAATCACAGGCACAAAGTTTTTAGATTCTAAAAATTCAAACTTGGATTTCTCAAGGATAAGGTCGTAGACAATGGGGTCAAAAGAAAAGGATTTATATTGAACACAAAAACCCACATCCAGACCTTCATTTTCATGTAGCCCATACGAAAAAGATTCACACTCTACACAAAGAATATCATCATTAAATTTTTTAAATTAGTCGGCTCAACCTCCCCCTCACATGTCTCTTGTAAACAAGTATCTTATGACTCATTTATATCATGTTGCTCATCTCTAGTTGTGATCTTCATGTCTAATTCACAGGCATTCTGAAATTCCTTATCCTCCTCGAACTCAAAAGAGTCCTTAAAAGGGGCTGGTGGGTCGGCAAAAATTAGGGTATCCTCAGTAACATCTCCAGGTAAGCTAAATCCAGGTTTAAGTTTGGGGGATAGAGACACATAGTGGTCATCCTCTTATTCTAGGCTAGGAAAAGAAATACCATCATGTAAATCAGGCCTAGCAAGATAGGAGGCCTCAAAATCATCCAAAAAACTAACTTCAAGTTTAGGAGATTCTTAACCTCTTTATAATCGTCCCTATTTTGATTAAAATAGTGAGAATATTCAGTCATTCTCTCTTCCATAGTCTCTACCATTTTATCAGTCATTTCATTTATTGTCTTTCCAAGACTTGCACATGTAGCATTCATATAATCGCAATAAGAACAATTATAAGCATTATGATTAAAAGACACACAATAATCACACAAACCAAGGGGTACACAAGAGTAATATTGGTGGTTGTATAAATTTATGAAGTGATCCTAGTGGTGAGGATTAGCAGGAAAAATATAATCGCTGTGAATAGGGTATCTTAAGGTCCATCTAGCTTGTTCAAACTCATAAGTGCCCAAGCTAACTTTTTGAAAAAAATCCCAAACCTCATATTGGGTTCTCAATAATAATCCTAATAAACCTCCCAGACATATAGACACAACATGACCTTGGAATTCAGCATTCAGACCCACAGCATTGACATCACAAATTTTCTATTTTTGAAACTTTAGTTCAACTATGCACAATAATCATTAAGTCTCAACAGATAACTCCAAAAAAGTTCATACTCAAATTATGGAAAATCAACAACTGGAATACTTGAAACACTTTTTTCAATTTTAAGAATATTTCAATTTTTTTAGATTTTCAATTTTATTCCAATTTTATTTATGTTTTTTTCTAAAGGGGGGAAAATCAATGACTTTAACACACTAGTTTAAAAATAATTCCTATAACAAAAACAAGACACTTAATAATAAATTAACAAAATAAAATAAACTAACAAAAATAAAACTATATTAACAAAAGAAAAGAAAGACCAAAAGGACGTAAAAAACATGATGTAGCCTAACACAAAAAATCGAAAAGAGCACAAACGCAAAGCACAAACATCAATTTCTTTTGCTTTTTTTTGAAAGCACAATTTTTTCTAAGGATAGATGAATACTAAAACAGAAACTTTACTAAATTAAAATGATCGCTTTAAACAACTAATACTAGTGAAGCAACTAAAGCAACTACAAAGAAACTGGATTAATCAACTAAAGTTAACAATTGAATTAAAACTACCACTAAATTAAACATAAACAACTATATTAAACTGCTGTAAGCAATTAAAGAAAGCAACTAAAACAATTACTCAAAAACTAAATTAATATTATGACTATTCAAAAACAATTAAAAATTCAACCTAGCAACCAAGTTTAACGCTATCCCCCCCAACAGCGCAAAAAACTTGTTGTGTCCTGAAACTGTACAAATAAGTCGTAAGGGTACAACACTAGTTGTAGCACTTTACGGGTCATTCATGTAGATGGGCTGAATTTAATTACTAGAATTATACTACTAACTAAATTAAATCAGGCAACAAGACTAAAGCAATTTCAAGTAATAACTAATTGTAATAATCTAACCTAGTGCATGAGACTGAAATAAGAACTATTACAATTAAAGGGGAAAGAAAGAGATTACCTTGATTGCTTAGAATTAATAAGGAGAATTTTAAACCATAATTAGAAAATCAATGCTGAAAAAAATCCAAATCTTGAATGAGTAACCAACATGAGACTTCAATATTCACCATCGACCCAAAGGAGTAATAAAAATCGAATATTTGATCAAGAGACATTTTCGAGAGACTAAATTAGAACTGAAGTTAAAGATATGAAAATTAAATTAAAACTTGAACTCAAAAGATCTAAATAAATTTAGAACTAGAAAACTTGAAATCAAACTAAAAATTAGAATTGAAAATAGAACTAGAAAAATTGAAACTCGAGAATTTAAATTCAACTTGAATGAATTGTGGGAATCACAATAATCTCTCAAATTCTAAACTAATGCTATAAGAGAGAGGAAGAGAATTTTATGATTTACATGCACCCAAGCACCCCTATTTATACTAGTGACAATCTCCTTAAACTTTCCTATTTACAATAGGTTTCCAAATACCCAAGCAATTATTTTCTGCTTTCCTAATTCTAGCCAATTTTTTAATAATTTAAAAATTTTAATAATTTAAAAATTTTGGAAAATATCACATGTTTGCATAAATTTAGCCTCCTCTCTACTTCTACTTGACTACTTGAATCACCATCGACCAGCTAGATAGGTCGCACATGGAATAGGATGGGAGAGGAGTAGTGGGTTACTTTTTTAGAGACTGGGCCACGTGTTGGCCTGCTAATGGGCTTTGAACTAGGCCAAACTAATTAGAAACATATGCCCAAAACCTTCTTCCTTCTTCCTTTTTCTTTTGTTTCCTATAAAAATCACAAATAAAGTCTACAAATAACTTCGATTATGAGGAAAAACTAAGTTATTAGGAGTGCTTATGTGCCCAAGTAGAGGACTAAATGAAATCAAATGAAATGAATCACAGTCAAAATAATAGAATCATCAAAATCAACCTGTCAAATATATTCAAACAAATACAAGTGATAAAGTGATAATAGAAAGCTTTATTAAATAACTTTGTAAAATTCCAATTTATTTCCTCGAACTTTCAATGATATGAAAACAACAGACATGTGCTAAACACCAAGAAAAATTGAATATATCGCATCAGTCATATGCTTAGGAATTTACCTAAACAAGCCATTCAAGGGACTCAATTCTCTACTTCATATATTGGAATTATGGTACAATCCAACAAATAGGGCAGAAATCATGTCATCCTTATTTGTCCGCTAAGTTGCACAAAAAAAGTCACCGAATAGTTTGTAATCCTTTAAGGTTTGCTTATCATGCCACAAAAAATATTGAATTTTTTGTTCAATATCTAAATTAGTGAATTTTCATCGCTGCCACAAAATGGCTTGCTATCATACTCCCCAAGCATATTATTCTAGTCTTTCAACTAAAAATCCACAAAAAGTGCTCCACCGTCTTGTCTGGTCGAGGCACAGAATGCATCATCCACTCGAACTCCCACATTCCTAAGCCCTTTAACAAACAAAAGGTTCTCCATTGAAGCATTTTGATGAGAAGGTGAAAAATGTTGCTCATTAGCACCACATAAATGATGGTTGTGCTCAGCTACGTGCTTAGGGATAACCCGTTTCCCATTAAGTCAATGTTCAATGGGATCACTACTTTGCACCGAGTCCAAACATCAATATTTGTGCAGACCTTACATTGTTGGCCTTTATTTTTCTTCCAACCTTTCTTCCAATAATGAAACTCGCTCACCCACAACTTCTAAGCTCAATAAAGGATTAACAAACCAAGCACTAAACCCCAGATTTTAACTCTTTTCATTTATGCTAAAATTTAAGCAATATCTTACTTGGCTTTCCGCCAGCATATGATTTTAATTTCTTGTGTTCTTTCTATGTTCATCAGCTGCTCTTTCTTAAGGTGTATTCTCGCCTTCTTCCTTTATATCTTCTCCATTTTCTACAACTGAAGGTTGCAAGATGAAATATAGTACTTTTCCTCGATATTCAAGCGGGTTAAAAATGCTCTCTACTGAACTCAAACCATCTTCTTAAACATTTTTCTCAATATAAATTGACCTTTCTTTCACTTTAACTAACTCCTTTAACTTACCAAAGTACTCCTTAGAGAGTACTCTTGTATCTATCTTCATTTGGCTAGCCGTGAGTAGTTCATTCATTTTTCTACCCATTTGCATTCTCCACACAGCAGAACACACCAAACTGTCTTCTATACTATTTTCAACAATAGGTTCATTACTTTGGCTTTCTTTTATGCCTTTGCATCATATCTTCATAATGTACCTCTTAAGAACTTTTTGAACACAGCAGCTATGCACAACTTGCAAACAATGTGAACATAAAAGACAAACCTTAGTGAACTGTTGGCAAGTGCAATTTAGTGAACCGTCTACTCTATGTTTAACACAATAGTTTCCTAACAAAGATATTCGTCTATCTTTCAACCAACATATTCTCCCAAACAGCTTACACTTTGATATGCGAAACACCTTATCACATGTGTCAGTATATGTCTCATCCTGATCATGCGAAGCCCCTTTAAGAAAATTTTTCTCCAACAATCAATAAGCTTTAATAGTGTAAGTGGACAGAACATGTTTCGAAAAACTTACCAACTTGAAGGCCATCTCCACAACATCCTTTGAAGATTTGTCATTTTCACCATTTTCCTCGTCTCTTTGCGACGAAACAATGCCATAGAATATGTTGTAGAAGTCACACAAACTAGCAATCAAATGCAACCACTTTTCCAATGAGTTGTTTGTACCCTCTCTCCATTGTGAAGACAAAACCCTTCTAAAACATTCTTCTTTGAAAAAGTAGAGCATCACTTTTCCCTTAACAAAAGAAAAATTGTTGAGCCATCATTTCCCTTCACAATTGTACATTACAACTATCCTAAAAATTGATAGATTAAAAAATGTTCAAAACATAGCCAAAAATATCAGCACAAATTACAATCACTATTGGAATCAATGCATAGAATTAATCCATTCAAAAAGAAAACCAAAAATACAACACCATAAGTTTGCATGAACAAAACGTTATGACCTAAATGACCGACGTCAAATATACAAATGAACATCATCATATGAACAAATTACTAACAATAATTCATTAATCAATAATAAAGTAGTAAGTAATATTTAAAATCCTAAGCAAAAACATAAGTTTCAGGGGACAAAACAGAATCAAACCAAATGAATGATAGTCAAAATCATAGAACCATCAAAATCAACCTGTCAAATACATTCAAACAAATACAAGTGATAAAGCAATAATAGAAAGCTATTACCTTTTTAAAAAAATGATGAAACCTAGGTTCCGTCTCATAATCCATCAAGACTTTATTAGAAAACTTTGTAAAACTTTCCTTCGCCCCTAGTGGTACAATTTTCTTCCTTGAATTTTTAATGAAGTGAAAATAGCAGACCATGTGTTGAACACTAAGAAAAAATAGATCTATCATTGCAGCCACAAAGAAAGCCTGGTCAGTCATAATGGTGCATATGAATTTACCACTCATACATTTAAAAGAGCCCAAAAAAGCCATTCAAGGGACTCAATTCTCTCTTTCATATATTGGAACGATGGTTCATGCCAACAAATGGAATTGGAATCATGTCAATGTTATTTGTTTGGTACATTGTGGCAAAAAAAAAAAGAAGTCACCAATTAGTTTGTAATCCTCTAGTATTCACTCATCATCCCCCCCCAAAAAAAAAGCCCAAACCAAATAGCCATTCACATAGACCTCAAAGTCATGATATTAAACATATTGAATCGTTTCTTGAATATTCCAATTAGTGAATTTGCATCGCCACCATCAAATGGCTTGTGATCATACTCCCCAAGCCTATTATTCAAATCTTTCAACTGAAAGCCCATGAAATGAGTTCAACCATCTTGCCTTGTCAAGGCACGGAATGCATCTGCCGCTCGAACCCCTACATCCCTAAGCCCTTTAACAAACCAAAGATCCTTCGTTAAAGCTTTTTGATGAGAAGCTGTAAGATGTTGCTCATTAGCACCACATAAACAATTCTTGTGACCAGCTACATGTAGTGACAACCCATTTCCTATCTAAGTGTATGTTCAACGACATCATTGATTTGTACCCAGTCCGAACATCAACATTTGTGCACTCCTTACATTGTTGACCTCTATTTTTCCTCTAACTTTTCTTTCAAGAGCAAAACCAACTCATCCATAGCTTCTAAGCTCAATAAAGAATTAATATAGGGAAACCTATCGCTAAACCCTAAATTTCAACTCCTTTTATTTATGATATAATTTAAGAAATTCCTTACTTGGATTTCCACCTGCATAAGATTTTAATTTCTTGTGGCCTTCTGTGTTCATTGTACACTCTTTTTTGAGGTGGCTGATTACCTTCTTCCTTTATATCTTCTCCATTTTCTTCAACTGATGGTTGCAAGCTGAAACATACTAGTTTTACTCGAGATTCAAGATTGTTAAATACACTCTTGCTGAATTCAAACCATCTTCTTTAACATTTTCTTCCATATAAACTAACCCGTTTTCACTTCAACTAACTCCTTTTGCTTACTAAAGTACTCCTCACAGAGGGCTCTTGCCTCTCTCTTTCTTTGGCTAGCCGTGAGCGGTGTATTCATTTTTCTACCTGTTTTCATTCTCTACATAGGAGAGCACATTGAACTGTATTTCACACTATTTGGAACAATAGGTTCATTACTTTGACTTTCTTTAATGTCCTTGTATCATTCCTTGATGATGTACCTATCCAACACTTTTTGAACACGACAAATGTGCATAACTTGTAAACAATGTGAACATAAAAGACCGACCTTAGTGAACATTTGAAAAGTGCAATTAATGAAGCTTATCTTTATGTTTAATACAATAATATCCTAAAAACGGCATCTGTCTGCTCCTTAAGTAAAAGATTCTTCAAAATAAATTACACCTGATAAGAGGAACATCTTATCCGAGGTATGACTATGCATCTCATCCTGATCATACGAGACCCCGTTAAGAAACTTTTTCTCCAACAATCTATAATCCTTAATAGTGTAAATAGACATAGCATATTTTAAAAAACTTAGCAATTTAAAGGCCATATCCATAACCCTGGGAACATTTATGATTTCCACCATTTTCCGTATACCCCCACTTCGACACAACGTCATGGAATATATTGTAGAATTCATACAAGTTAGCACTCTAATGCAAGCACCTTTTAGTAAGTTATCTGTGCTCTTACTCCTTTGTGGAGACCAAATGCCTTCTAAAATGTTCTTCTTTGTGAAAGTAGGCTGCCACTTTTCCCAAAGTAGATAAAGATTATTAGGCCATCGATTCCATCAAGTATACATTACAACCCACCTTAAAAATTGATAGATAAAAAAAATGTTTAAAAAATAGGCAAAAACACCAGCACAAATGACTAGCACTAGTGAAATCAGTGGATAGAACTGACCCATTTAAAAAGACAATGAATAATACAACACCATAAGTTTTAATGGAAAAAACATTATGAACCAAGTGAAAGATATCAAGTACACAGATCGATCATCATATGAAGCAATTAATAACAATAATTCATTAAACAATAATAAAGTAGGAAGTGATTGTTTAAAAACCTAATAAACAACTTAAGTTTCAAAGAACCAAAAAAAAAAAAGCCAAATGAATGATAGTCAAAATAATAGAACCACCAAAATCAACTTGTCAAATATATTCAGCAAATACAAGTGATAAAGCAATAATAAAAAGCTATTACCCTTTCCAAAAATGATCAAATTTAGGCTCCGGGTCACAATTTGTTTCCTCGAATTTTCAATGATATGAAAATAGTAGAGATGTGCTGAACATCAAGAAAAACAGAATCTATCACGACAGCCATTGAAAATGGCTGGTGAGTCACAACGGTGTTTAAGAATTTATCACTAATAGATTTAAAAAAGCGTGAATGAGCCATTCAAGGGACTCAATTCTATCTTTGACATATTGGAATTATGGTTCTTGCCAACAAATAGAATGCAAATCAGGTCACCCTTTTTTGTCCAGTGAGTCGCACCCAAAAAAAAAAGTCACCAAATAGTTTGTAATCCTCTAACATGTGCTTATCATGCCAAAAAAAAAAAAACCATATAACTATTTGCATCAACCTCAAATTGTTGCCATCAAGTGGCCTGCTATCGCACTCGCCAAGCCTACTATTAAAGTCCTTATGAGACCAAGATGAAAGAGATTCTTTAAAAGAATATGAGCCTCAAGAGGCTAAGAAAAAAGTTTTTATGAGCCTCAAGAGGCTAAATGAAGTGTTTTCAATAAAAGAAAGAAAGCTTCCTGTGTATGACATGTGCATGTTCTAAGTATAACTTATGAATGAGATGCTAAGTAAGATACGAATATGAGAAGTAAGTCTTTTGAGCATATTTCATGCATATCCTACGAATGAGAATTGATTGAGACTTGAAATGTGTGTATCTTATGCATACCATACGAATGAAATGCCAAGAAGAGTATGATTCTGAAAAAAAATAACCTTATGTGCACATCATATGAATAGGGTTTCATGCATAGTTGGAATAGAATGCCAAGAAGTTATATTTATGAAAAAGAAAGCCTCTGTGCTTAGCGTCGTCGCTTGTTTAAGTGTTTGATTGCCTGGTGGTAAAGAAATTTGGCCATTTAGAGACCTAGAAATGTATTTGAGTGTCTAAAGTGAAGTTTATGGTTAGTGATATTTTCATAAGAATTTTATGAATGCCTAATATGATAGTGAAGTATGGATATGTGATATGTGACTAGTAAAGATATTATTGCCTGCAACGGTTTTGGTTTAAGGGGGTTGAGAAACACTCACTGAGCGTGTCGTTGCTCATCCCACTACTCTTTCCCCTTTTCCTTAGGTTTTCTTTAGAACAGGAAAAAGGCGAATTAGCTATGTCAAGCTGGAATCTGTTCATGCTTGCCAGGTGTCGTTTGCACTGATTTGAGGGGATCTTACATGTTTAATAAAGTCAAGTTATGTATTCTCAGTTTGAAATGTTTGTAAACAGGTATTCTAAGTTCGTGTAATGCATATTATTTATGAGTCACTCTGTACGGCCTTATAAGCCAACCATCTAGTCAGTTAGATGTCTTTTGGTTAAAGTTAGTTACGTTTTGGGATGTAAACCCCAATACTCCGGTTGTGTCAACCGTTGAGTTGTATCTTCCATCTCTTCTTCATTCATGAATTAATCTGGTTGGTGTACTTCGAGCGAGTGGCTCGTTGAGTTATGAACTCCAGCGTGTGGCCGTTGAGCTGTGTTTTAAATGTTTTACGTTTCCGTTGCTTTATAGGGACTTATTGTAAGGTTTTTAGCCTGAAAACAGTCAGTATTTAGGGGGAACTCTGTTTGTTTCATCCCAGCATTTAAATAGAAAGTTAAGAAAATGTAACGCTTCTGGCCCTAGGGGCTGCAGGTGTTACATTGACGGTATCAGAGCTATGGACCTGACTCGGTGTCCCAGCAAGGACGTTGGGCCCCTGAGAGGGGGATGAATGAAGGTATCCCATATCAGGAGTTGAGGAGAACGAACGATGCTTTATAAGCATGGGGAAACCTCAACCCATCAAGGCGCCTTTTGAGGACAAAACCGTGAGTGGTGCACTGGACTCAGGGTGAGCATGCCCTGGTGTGCGCTGTGTAGCTTCAAAGCGGGCAACACCTCGATGGCAAGTGGTCATGGGCTGTTACACATATATAAATATACATATACATATGTACATA
>NCQV01056218.1:3728-21543 GCA_002740545.1 Lophocereus schottii | reverse complement strand
TATGTTTTATTTGTGTCATTCACCGGGTGGGTTTATTAATTGAACGATATGCCACCCCCACCCCCAAACTCATGTTGTTGTGTTATTTTTTTTAGCTTGACATCATAATAGCTGGACTATTTGTTTCATGCAAACAAGTGAAGAGTGACGTTATCTACTCATTTTTTTGATGTAAAAACTCAATGGTTTGGCATTTAATAGCATACGAGGAATCTTGATTCAAAAGTCCCATGTATTTTACGCACATAGAATTTTGGATCCTTCTTCATAAGGGGTTCACATTAATTTTATATTTTAATTTTGACCTGTATACAGTTATCAAAATTTCACGTTCAATGGTTGCCCCTCGTGCACTGTTCGTGTTAGAGCTCTGACAACATGAATAATGCACATGTCTTATATATGCGTTTGTCATTAATTAATAGATTTTTCTCTTGTACTATTCTTTTTTATAGAGGATAACTAATCGTCATGGACGAGACTCTTGGCAATGAAAGGGCTCCACTTCAAGACGGTCAGGGATATCATTATGGACCTTATTATCAGCGTTCAAGCTCCTTGCAAAGTCTCAATGTGATCCCTCCCTCCACTCTAACATCTATCTTGGTTAAGAAAATTAGAATCAAGTAAGGGACACTTCATTATCGTTGGAATGACGGAACAAATGCAGAGATATAAGCAAGGATTACGAAAATTACTTAATGCCACTATTCTTGAGAAGGTCAATACTGAACGTCATAGGCAAGAAAGATACCCTACTGAAGATGAATTTTACTGAGCCCTACATAGGATTCTTACTGGAAGAAGGAATTGGGGAGTAACCTTCCAATTTTAAGGCTACTCAACCTTTATGATAGAAGCGATGGAATAGACCAAATGAGTACTTGTTCGTTTTGAGGAACCTTTGAAACAGGTTGACATATTTGGTACCATTGGTGTATCCAAAGTTTGGCACCATTTTGACATAAATGTATGGCGAGCCCATTGTGAGATTTAGGGTCCATTAACCAATATCCTTCACCACGGTGCAGGTGAAGTTGGCATTTCACTTTATGATTTGGAGCAAATTGAAGGTTTACTCATTCTTAGAGCTACAAATAAGGATTTCCTACCCACAAATAAGGATTTAACTGATAATAATAAATATTCTACTACATTTATTGAGTTGTTGCGTGTTCAGGCTGAGCTTTGCAAGATTCATAAAGTCAAACATATTTATTACAACCTCTGGCTGGACCATTAGTACATAGAATACTTGGTCTAGTTTGCCTATGGGGAACAAGCGGACTCTAAGATGGAGAAAGTTAAGGCAAAGAAGGCAGTCCCATTCGCATTGTTTGAATGTCATAGCTGAAAGTGAACTCGCTGCTTTCTCAGTCTTTTGGTTGAGTGCTTTGTCCTACCTTATGACAAAGAAGTTATAAGACCAGAAACATTTGTAATGATTGCACTAGATGGCTTCTAAGCAATGCATTTCTTTGGCTCCAACAGTGCTTGGTTATATCTACCATAGCTTAGGAGAGGTGGTAAATCATCCAGAGCATCCTGGTAAAGCTACAAAATATTTCCCAGCCACTATGTGATAGGTTGGCTAGCGGAGTTGTTTCCCTATTTATATCGCTATGTTATGTTATAGTGATTTTCCTAGTCCTTCTTGTTATGTTAGGGTTCTTAGTAGCAGACTTTCATTACCGTAGGGTAGACATGTTTTTAGGGATGGGAAATATCTTTCTCTCAGAGCTAGCCCACATTGTGAGGACTCTCATAATGATCGAGACATGATTGACATGGGGCTATCAAATGAGGATTTTAAATTTCTCTTGTCCATTTGTTCTTCTCTACTTCCGTACGTCTTAGAGCCGAATTGATTTTAGAACCCCATTACCCCAAATAATTTGCTCGGCAATTTGGATTTGATAAAGGGGTTCCCTCTAATAGCTTGAGCATTATTAGCCCTACAACAGCAAAGGAATGTGACGGATCTTGCACAAGCCTACTTTGATTTGCAAAGACATAATATGGGGGCGGAGTTCTACATTCCTCCTTCCTAATATGAAGGGGTTTATTCCTAGGATTATTGTAGTTGGTGGACCAAAACCAGCACTTCTTATTTAAGTCAGTCAGTCGAAAAGGTTCACTAGTTTACAACAAACAAGAAAGTGCTTTTCAGGAAAGCCGTTTACATTATCGATCATCTACGCCTCTTTTTGAGTTTGGTCCCAAAGCTATTGAGATCTTAGGGGTTATCGGGGCGACAGTTGTGCCAAGGAAAAATCTTCAGTATCATCTTCCAACAAAGGAAAAGCCAAGGTTCCTAAAGGCAACAAAAATCCACCAAAGAAGAAGAAAAAGAAAGAACTCCCAGCAGTGAATCACCTATCATGGCAAATTTCTGTGATCAATCACCCATTGAGGTGAACTTTAAGAGAGCTCGTTATGACCACTTCTACTGTTCAGATGATTCTGATGTGGGAGATAGCATAGGATTTGAAAATTTGCTTATTATGGACTTAGGTACATTTACTGATCAAGAAATTTTGAATCAACAAGATGCTCCTATAAAAAGAGTAGAAGTGCCCTTACATGATGCATGCCTTGTTCCAGTAGAACATCCTGATCCAGTAGTCACTTGTATCATTCCTATGCATGGCACTTCTAATAACTTGGTTGAAGCCATGCCTATCCAAAGCATTCCTACTTCTTTAACACGACTTTTTAACAACTTGAAGGAAAACTGGGTCCAAGGGAGCATTCTCAAAGGTGTAGAGGTGACTAGGGATTTGTTGGCCAGCAAAGCACGAGGTTCTTAATCCTTAAATGCACTTCGCTCCATGATTGACATCTATAAGCTTAGTACAATAGAGATTTGCTAGCTTTCCTCCACGATAGAGAATATATTTAGCATAGTTGAGATTGTTGCACAGATCGAAGAGTTAGTGGATGTTGATCAAGTTACAGCTTTGTCTCACCAAGATCTCACTTTTTCTTCTAAAATTGCTGACATTGGGGGTGAGCTCAATAATCTATCCAATGAAGCTTCAAAGTGCAAACTTAACGAGTAGTAGATCTTAAAGGAAGAGGAGGAGATCCATAAAATGCAAGAGGATTTGACCATCTACTAGCAAAATTTGATTGAAATAGAGATTAAGCTAAAGTATTATCTATATTTGAAGAAGGATATGGAGCACATAAAGGCTGACTTGCCTAAAGCTAGATTTTCTAAGTTGTAAGATTTAGAGAAGGAGAAGAACCATCTCAAGAATTTGATTGGCTCTATAATTGTAAGAGTGCTCTGTTTATGATATTTCAAAAAATTGTTTTGTGGGTCTTAAGGAATCGACCTCTCTATGGATAGAAATACCGGTATGGGTAAAGTTGCCTACAGCTGGATCTCCCTAGACCCCGCAAAAGCAGGACCCACACTGGGAGTTGTTGTTGCTGTATAATTGTAATAGTCTGAACCTAAATCATGTTTATTTATTTAATTAAGCCGTATTATTAATTTTTTACATTTATTTATCCCATTTAATCATCCAGGCTGGGAGAATTCGTTTTAGGCTCCACTTTACAATTCGAGTTTCATTTACCATAATAATTTCGGATGAATTGATAGTAGGCCCCGGTAAATATAAACAAGCGATAAATTATTTTTCCACAATGTCACAAAAATTTAATTTTTAACCATGCAAAAAATTTCGGCCCAAATTCATTAAGTTTGGCCCAATTCTTTTGTCCCTATATTGTAGCCCAATTCATTTTGTGCTCAATTGTGGTCGAAAATTTTAGTGCGATTAAATTAAGTTGATCATCATTATTTATATCTAATTTTAATTAGCAAAAAGATATTTGGGGAAGGATTAATTTCAGCCAAATGAATGTAGATAGATTAAGATCATTTTCCAACCAAGTAAAAATCAAAATATCAACCTTCTTCCTTTCTTCTCTCTCTCCTCCTCCGCCGGCATCCTCCTTGCTACTTAGTGCTACCGCTGCAACCACTAATCAGCCAATGTCAATCACGAGACTACCACCAACCACCTAGCCACCACCTTCTCTCAGCCCCCACCCCCATCAACCACTTCTTTCACCTTTCTCTCAAGCATCAAATGAGTAAAATCCCTAACCCTCACCTTGTTGATTTTAGTTTTATGTTGGTTTTGATTATTGATTATGTTGGTTCAAGTATGGATCATGTTATTTTAATAAGAATAAGAGCTATTTTGATGCTTTATCTTTTTAGTAAGCTTGACAGCATGCAAGGGTTGGGGTTGTTTATGATCATGCAAGCTTAAATTGTGATAGATTTGGATTCTTTTTATCTAAGTCTGTGATCTTTGACATTAGTAATGGATATCATGATGTTTATGTTGATTTTAAATAAGTTTAAGTGCAAGTATAAGTTGGTCATAGGCTAGGGTTGTAGTGTCGTGCATGGATTAGTTTATTTTTAGCTTCAACTATGTTGATTGTATGTAATTGGATAGAAAATGAAATTTGAATTTGTTGTGTATATTAGATAATGCCTTGAGGTGATTTTTGCAAAAAGGGGGTATATTATGTAAATTTTCTTCAATTGATTAAAAGAGGTTAGTTTGTACATTTATACAAGTGGGATGTGTTTTAAGTGTTTTGTAAAGAGAAGAATTGAAAATTAGATGAAGATGATTATGGAGTAAATCTGAGTAACATGGCTTTGTAAGGTGATGATAAGGAACAAATCATAGGTTAGTGATTTTAAAGAGTTATGTAGAGGAAAATTCTGTGAAGAAAAGGTTAAGACCATGGGCAGTAGGGCTGTGAATAGACCCAAAACAAGGGTCCCTTTATGAATAAACTGGTAATGTTTACTCCATTGAAAAATTGTGATTTTTGGTGGATAGATAGATCAATGAGTTATTTTCCAAATGCCTTTGGAGTTACATCATTTCGAGTTTTGTACAAACAGTTATAGCCAATTTGGTAAGACTNNNNAGCATATGCGGGAGTTTTGCATAGTTTTGTTTAAGTGCAATTTGAGGAGCCATGTTGTGGTAATTGGGTTTCGCACTGTTAATGAAAGTGCTATGAGACTTCTCAACTTTTTTATATTAGGGTTTCAGGGCTCAATTTGAGGTCGGAGTGAAATATATGAATTTTTTAAAGTAGACCTTGAAACGGTAATATGAGGGAGGAAAGAAATTGTGAGATTTGATGATATTATTTAGGAGTTTCTAAATAATTATCAATATTGCAACGAAATTACAAAGCTTAGTGAGTTCGTTGGGTTGGAAAACTAAGTTAAAAGGGGTGTAAGAATAAAATTTGAGAAGTGGGGAGAGTAATAACTTAGGATCGGTATCTGTCGGGCCAAGCTAGGGTTACATGAGCTTTCCTGAACGTTACAACACACATCTTGGTATTAAACCTTTTATTATCCATTTCAGAAATATTTTAAAAAAACTCATATTCCATTTATATCCATTAAAGTTTTTTCATTATCACCTCAATTATTTCATTTTTATTTTGGTTTATTTTACTCCAATTTGTTTTACTTTGAGTTCAATGACGTTAATTTATTTATTTTTCAAATCATTTTAAGGGTAACTTATCTTATATTGAATTATTTGAATTGTGGATGCTATCTTATATTGAATTGTTTGAATTGTAGATGTCCTTGTTATTAATCAATTTTCATTAAAGTTACAAATTATAGAAGTGAATGTTGGTTGCTAATTGCATTTACCTATAATTACATTTCTTAAGCAGAAACAGGGCCTAGTCTATCGTTTTCCATTGTGCATAAGTGTTATCAAATGAGATTGCATTTTAAAGACTTCAAATATGTCCATTGTCTGTATCTTTAGAAATCATGGTGTATTTATCAAAGTTATCCTATTTTAGTAAGTACATCAATGAATCAGTTTATACAGTGATTTATTATTTAATTAGTAACACCGCCAGTTATAATCTATAGGGCATTTGCCCTTCAGTTACCCGTGCGGCTTCAAGCCAAATCTCCCGATTAACTTAGTAAGTGTACATATATCCATATATCGTAACAGTTACAATGGTTCACTAACAGATAATAACTAGCAATACAGTTTTATATTCACCTTATTCACAATTTTAACTTAAAATGAATTACAAAGTGAGCGCCCAACAAATTTATACAGAGATCATTTAACAATACAAGAATGCATATACTAAGCTTCAGCTCACAGTTCGAAATATTTTTTTATGTTTTGTTTTAGGCAAATGCTCAGTGAATCACCCTTATGCTAGCAAACCAGCAGGAGAAAATCAGTTGAGCAAGGGAATCTAGATTAATCAATAGTGATATAGTACATGCATATTTTTGGAGTTGTATTTTGAAATCTTCAGTGGGTGAAGGTGTAAATTTTATGATGGATTACTTTACTATGGTGTATAAACCTTATGTTGGTTAACAGTTGATTGTATATGGCTTGATCACGTGTGAGTGTGTATGGTTGAAGCTATGCCTAGCTATCTTATTTCTAGTACACATACTTCAAACCTTGCCCTTTTTGATGGCAGTAATAACCCTATCATCTTATCAAGGAGAATGCAAACAGTAAACATGTGCATTTTGGGGTGTTACAATAATCACCTTTAATGATGTTTAGATTTGTTTCATTTTGTTTAATTCTTTTGCATCTCTGTAGTGTTCAATCCATTTTGTACTATATTACTTATGCTAATGGAATGAAGCTAAAATATTCATTCTCCTTTTTTGAAATTTTTTTTCTTTTCCTTCATCCTTTTCAATGATGAAAATCAAAATAATTACATGACAAAAAAGTAATTAATCAATGGTCTTTAGTATAGACATTATATGACCATTTGATGCATCACGTGAGTTTGTAAATTTTTCTTTCCGTCTCTGTCCTTTTTTTAACAAATAGGGGAAGGGGGAATTTATTTATTTTTGTGGCTAGGTTCAGCACGAAGCCAGATTGCCTATGCACCCCCTTTCTAAGGAATCAAGCCTCCCATAGTTCATTAAAATTCAACTATCTAGAAACTTCAAGTAAAGAATTTCTTTACAATTTTGCCATTGACACAAGCACATATTGTTTGTCCATCATGATTTGAAAGCTCATATGCCCCCTTAGGAAAGACCTTGGTGATTACATAGCTCCCTCCCCCATTTAGCCTCAAATTTTTCTTGTGTCTTTCGATTGATGACAATAGGCCTCCTTGTTGTAAGACCAGATCACCAACACCAAATAAGTGAAACTTCACTCGCTTGTTGAATGCACCAGCCATTTGAGCTTAGTAAATTTCAACCCTTTGCTGAGCCATTAGTTAACGCTCATCTAAAGATTCAAGTTCAGCCAATCTTACTTGAGTATCTTCATCTAGATAAGTAAATTGCATGGCCACTCTTAGGGAAGGCAATTGTACCTCAAGGGGTAGCACAGCTTCTGAACCAAAAGCCAAGTTGTAAGGCATATATCCAGTTGTTATTCGACTTATGGTTTGATAATCCCATAAAGTTTTTGGTAGTCGTTCATGCCAATCCCTCCTTGATCTTGAGACCATTTTCTTCATAATCTTGCAAACCACTTTATTGGATGCTTCAGCTTGACTATTCGATAATGGATAACAACTTGATGAGACACTATGTCTAAACTTGTACTTCTCTGCAAGCCTTATCATAGCTTGATTTTTAAAGTAAAGGGTGTTCTTTGAAATGATCTTGTATGGGACTCCATATCTATAAATAATATGGGTCCTAATAAAATCTACGACTTGTTTTACCCCCACTTCTCTTAAGGAAATTGCTTCAGCCCATTTTAAGAAATAATTTGTGGCCCCCAGAATTAATTCATGACCACCGACGGAAGGTGGCTTGAAAGGTCCCACAACATCTATCCCAAATGCATGGAAGGGCCAAGACAATATGCTTGATGTAATAATTATAGTGGCTGATTCATAAAATCACCGTGCATTTGGTAAGCTCGATATGCTTTGGGAAACTTTATCGCATCTTGAACCATGGTTGGCCAACAATAGCCTAACCTTTTGATTTGATTAGCAAGTTTTGGACTTATCTAGTGAGCACTATATACCCCAACATGAACTTCATTTATGATATAAGTAGCTTCCTCCCTTTACAAGCATCTAAGTAACACCCCATCGAATGCCTTTCGATAAAAGGTTTCATTTTTAAACATAAACTTTAGTGCTCATTGTTTTACATCTATCCCTTTTCTTTGGGTTTGTAGGTAAGATAACAAACTGGATGTACTCAACAAGAGGTTGTCTCCAGTCTACTTCTTCTTCGACCTCAAAAAAATCGAGACCATATTCGCGTCTTCTATTTCATCAAAATGGTCCAAGGTGAAGGCCAACAAATGACATTCCCTTATTGTTATTTGAATTTTCCTTTTATCAGGGAAGGCAACCAACTTAGCTAAGGCATCTACCTTATCATTTTCAGACCTTAGCACATGGTTGACCTCCACTTGAAGAAATTGGTTCATAAGGCTTAGAGTGATGCCAATTTGATATTTCTTACCTCATACTAGCCATTTATTTATCAGACAATTAATCACTAAATAGTTCAAACTGGTTAATACGTGTTTGATAGGCCAATTCGAGGCCAATGATGAGTGCCTCGTATTCAGCGACATTATTTAAACAAATCTTGAAGAGAGAGAATGAATAAGGGATAAGTTCTCCTGATAGTGTGACAAACACGATCCCTACTCCGGCTCTTCAACTCTTTACCACCCCATCAAAATATAATTATCATGGTCTAGTTTTAGCAAGCATAACTTCATCATCCAGTAGATCATCGGATAATTCTTCATTATCTGGACATGGATGTGCTACTAGGAAATCGACTATGGCTTGTCCATTTAATGCCCTTTGAGGTAAGATCTTGATGTCAAAAGGGGCCAAAAGCATAGCTCATTTGGCCAATCTCCTTGATGGTATGTTCTTATATTGCATATACTTTAATAGATTTGCCTTTGATATTAAAATGATCTGATAGGATAAGAGATAGTGTCATAAATTTTAAATGACGAAAACCGAGGCAAGGTAAATTTTCTCCATGGAAGAGTAATTTACTTCTGCACCTACCATTGTCTAGCTAATATAGTATAGAGTATTTTCTTTCCCTTCATCATTACATTAAGCCAACATAGCCCCTAAAGGTTATTTGAGAGCTGCTGTTACAAAATTAGGGTCTTCCTTGTGCTAGAGCCATTAGGACAGGTGGCCTTGTTAGGTATTTTTTGATGCTTTCAAAAGCATTTTGTAACGCTTGATCCCAAATGAAAGGTGTGTGCTTTTTCAAGAGTCTTGTGAAAGTTTGACACCTTCCTGACAAATTTGAGGTGAACCGCCTTATGTAAGCGAATCTTCCTTAGAATCCTCGTAATTCCCTTACGTTTCTCGGACGGAGCATTTAGATTATGGCTTTGACTTTCTCCGGGTCAATTTCCATTCCTTCTTTATGAACGACAAAGTCAAGGAATTTCCCTGAAGTGACCCCAAATGCGCACTTTAAAGGGTTCATCTTAACTTGATGTTGATGAAGTTTTTCAAAGACCTTTCTTAGGTCGTGCATCTCTCGTTCGTTTGTTTTCACAACCAAGTCATCAACATAACATTCAATAGGATTGTGGAGAAAATCACAAAAAATATCATCATGGCTCTCTGGTAGGTGGCCTCGACATTGTTCAAATCGAATGACATTATTATGTAGCAATATATGCCTTGTGGTGTCCGTAAGACAGTTAAACCCTCATCTTCGGGGTCCATTTTGATTTGGTTATAACCTAAGAAAACATCTATAAAAGATAAAGCTCCAAGCCCTATAGTATTGCCAACAAGGAGTTCGGTGCTTGGCAGTGGAAAATCATCCTTAGGACATGCATTATTTAAATCGCTGAAGTCCACACACACACAAAGTTAACCATTCTTTTTTCGAACAGGGACAATGTTAGCCAATCAAGTTGGGTATTGAACTTCACAAATGAAGTTAGCATTTATGAGATTGTCCATCTCAGCATTTATTTGGATTGTCAACTCAGGATGAAAGTGTTGTTGAGGCTGTTTAGTTGGCTTTACACTTTAAGAAATAACCAACTTATGAACAGCAAAATTCAGATATAAACCCGACATGTGTTGATATTCCCAAGAAAATACATCATTGTATTCTTGAAGGAGTTGCTCATATTTTGCCCCTTCTTCATCATTTAGCATGGCACTCATAAAAATTAGTTTGGGATCATCAGTTGCTCCCAAATTTATCTCCTAAAGCTCATCGATTGTCGCTTGACCTCCATCTTCCATTTCTGGTGGTACTAGTTGAACAGCCTCGACGAAAGCCTGAGAGGCTTTTCGCTCTATAGGAGTTGAGTCATCATTCAAGCTTTTAGGTGAATCAGCTTGAGCTTGAACTTCACCACATATTTCATTGCCTATCCTGAAAATCTCTTAATGTTTAGAAGATTTTTGACAAGGAAATTCAAAATTTTAAACATCTTCCTTATCTGTGATCGACACATTAGCTTGTTCTACTTCTACTTGGTTAACTTCATTTTGTTCACGAACCCAACCAAGGGTCCTAGTTCGTTGCTTTTTGTTCTATAACTTCCGCTTCTTCTGATTTCTAACCTAAAAATTATTTTGCTGTTCTTCATTAACTTTCTTAAGTCTTTGAAATAGCGAGATTCAACGTTGGAGTTGGTCATTTTGGGACAACTATCTCTTGTTCTTGGGGTGTAATAACCACATCATACATAGCATAAGCCTTGAGAATTCCCCCATCATGCGATATTTGAAATGTTTCGGAGACATCCCTTTGTAATGATGCTTTTAGGACTCCACAGTCACGAGAGATTCTTATTTGTTTGTTAGCTTCTACAAGTCTCCTCTTATTATTGTCCTTCCTCCTTTGAGATGTTAATGATCCTCTTGGAGGTGGACCTGCTTGAAGAAGATGCTTCTACTGGAGATTCTGATGAGTTTCCTCCCAAAACCACTCTCTTGTTGTCGAGTGATGATCTTATGACCAGGTTTCTTTAGGCATTGAATGGTTAATTCTTCAAAGGAAAAGTATAACTTATGATAAGAGAATTCATAATTTCCCCTACGGATGTTAAGGCCTTTTGGCCAGCCTTTCTTTTGTCCTTAGGCATGTATTTGAACAATACCCTTGATCGTGAAGATTGATGCTCCCTCATTTCACTAGCATAACTGTTGACAACCTAAATGACCTTCTGAGGCAAAGTGAATCTTGGGCTTTTCTTTTAGTTGCCCCCTTTTGGGTCCAAAGGCATTTGTGGAGTTTCAGAATCTACTGATTTGTAAAACTTGGCATCGACGTAATTAAAGTCTTTCCCATGAAAAGGATTTTCATCCCCTTCGATTGTCCCTTCATTGCCATGTTCAGACTCAGGTGAAAAGTTGAGGTAATAAGCTTGCTAGTATAAAGCCACGGTCACCTGAGTAGTGAAGTGTAAGAAGTACCGGTATCTATCACAAGAAAGAGAGCATCCGCGTAAAGGTCATCTACCTCAGCTTTCAAAGCAATAGTGCCTAGGCTTTTTGCCCCGCCTAATTAAATTCTTGTATTGTGAGCAAAGTCGGGATGCTTGTGCACCGGACTGCCCTTTTTTTTTTAGCAAAGTCGGGGACAACTGATTTGATGTTATCCCTATCGCTCTTAACGCTCTTAATGGAAGAAGGTTGACCACAGAACCACAATCAAGTAGGATTCTATTTATCTTTTTATCCCCAATTTTACTGGTGACAGATAAAGGCCTGTTGTGGTTCCCGAACTCCAACTGGAGGTCCTCATCAGAGAACGTTATGTTAGCTATACATGTAGCACATCGGTCTAAAGGAGAGGACAACATCTCATCCACCTCAATAGGGTCAACTTGATCCTTATAGTCATTAAGGTCCACTAACGCCTGAATAAGTGCCTTTCTTAGCTCTTTTGACATTTATAAAGCATCGTAGACACTTAGGCATGCTGAGATTCACTTGAGATGAGAAATAACATCAAATGGACCTTTTCTTTATGAGACCCTTGAGGAATTTGAAAAGAGATCGGGATGGGAAGATCACTTTTAGGCTCTTGATTGAATTTTTATTCATAGAGGATCTTTGCTACTTGGGCTTGATGGGAGAGCTCCCTTTTTATCCTGTTCTTTAGGATTTCCCAATGTTGGCGGTTCCTTTGTTGTCATTTCTTTATCCTTCTCCTTTTTTGATGATTCTACTGCTTGTACTTAATGACCAGAACGCAGAGTCGCTTAATCCTCTTCTTGAGTGCTTTTCACCGAATTGGCATTTACTAGCTTCTTCCCACTCATCAGTGCATGAAACCATGCAACATTAAACTGCTTCATCTTTTGGGGCATTATTATCGTTACAGGAGTCATCACCAAAGAAACACTTGGGAATGTAATCGCGTAAAGTGAAAGGGGTCTTAATCGACGGTACGTACTTGTCTTCGGGGGTCATCTCCGGCTTCTTTTTGGCCTTAGAATTCTTCTTTTTACTTTTCTTATTTTTCTTTTGTGGTAGCTTCTATTCTCACATTTTGACTCCTGATGACTAAGAAGCTTTGGTCACTCCTTGCTGTAATGACCTTTTGTTGAAGTAAGTTTGCCACTCAAAGTCACCATCATCATCATCATCTTCAGTCACCAACCATGCTTCTGGACTTGGGCCTAGATAGAAATCGTACAAGGTTGGCGCTTCTAATGAAGGAGAAGGTATATCTGGATAAGGCCATACTATTGGCACATCATCATTAGCAATCAATTTGATGGGGATCGCATGAGGTGGTAATGATACCGTTGGGATCCCTTCTTTAGTTTCTAAGGATGATGGATAAGAATCATCCTTCTATTCAACTATTGAGGTTACATTTGATGATGCAGTAGGTCCTTTGGATGGAGCTCCTTCTATATCAATTTCTCCCCTCTTGACTATGTCTCCGATTATGTCTTTGAAGACATAACAATCGTTTATGCGATGGCTAATGATCTTATGATACGAACAATACCTAGGATTATTTGTCTTGCTGATTTCGGTAGGATGCTTTGTTCTAAAAGGGAAATGGTTTTTGTGGCCATTAATTCATCAAATATCTCTTGAACATCATCATCATCATCATTGAAGGGGTACTTCTTTTCCTTCCTTTCTTGGAGGGTGAGTCGTCGACCTTTCTCTTTTTGCTTTCCTTTACCATTTTTGTTGAAATTTCTGCCATTAGCTGGCTTTGGGCTTGTTCTGACGAAGGTAGCCATTGACTCTCTTTTCTTAATTGGCCTCTTGCTTTCTTTCCTCTTAGGCTATGCACTTTTTTGACGAGCAAGTTTTCTTTCCACATTGCTTGCCTTAGATACAAGGGCATCAAAGATTTGAGGCTCAGCAGTACCAACATATGTAGTAATTTGATGATGTAAGTTGTTGGCACACATTTGAACTGATGACTGCTCGCTTAGTTTTTTGGGCATTATGAGCTCAGACTTCTCGATCTCACAATGAAGTCATTCACACTCTCATTTGGCCTCTGTCATGTGTTAAAAAGGTCTATTATGGAAATCTTTCATTTTGAATTCACGAATTGAGCCAGGAACGCCCTTTGGAAGTCATCCCAAGTGTATAGTGATCTAGGTTAAAGCTGAGTATGACATGTAAATGCTGCCCTTTAAAGGACTGTACAAACTGCCTAATTAGTAATGCATCATTCAAGGAAGTTTCACCCCATGCTAAGGAAAAATGGACCGAATGTTCATGAGTGACCCATTTATTTCATCAAACTTCTCAAAGTTTGGCTTCTAGTAACCTTTGGGGAATATAATCGAGTCATAGTGAATTGGATATGGGTTCCTATATCCCAACAGTAGGGACTCATGACTACATGGTGCTCCTTAGTAACCTTTGGTGCTTGACCTTTCAAGGCCTCTAAGTGATTCCATTGAATTTGCTAATAGAAACTTGGCAAGTATGGATTATGATCCCACCTTGAAGACCATTTGGACGTTCCTCCTTACCCAAAGCATCCTATGCCTGACCATAATCGTGATGGGATGCTCGTTGAAATTGATGCTAACTTGCGGTGCCATTTTTCTACAAAAATCAAACCAAACACAAAAAATGAGTTAATATAAACAAATCGAAGATGAAAAGGAAAATAGGTCCCACCTAGCGTGGATTATGTTGAGCAGAACTTTAATAAATAAATATAAATGCACATCACATCTTTCCAACATACAAAAGTGTATATCCGTTTATTTCAGGTACGATCGTTTTCAAGAGAGTAGGCCTCCTTAATTACATCCCCCTCTTAGGAGACCACCTTTTGATTCTGACTCATTCTGTTTTAATTTATTTTCTTTGTTTTATTTTGTATTAATAAGACTTTATATAATTTGGATCAATGTTTATCATATTTTTGATGTTGAATCGCCTATACCTAAAACTTAATGACATCAGATAGTGCTTGTATAGGCACCTTTTAAGAAGATTACTGCACATATACATTCTTTATGTGTAGGTTAGAGAACGGGTAATTTCATTTGATTTGGAATTTGGGTTGCACATACTTTTTGGTGTGAGTTACTTACATACGTCTTTTATAAAGGATCAAACCAATCGTAATTCTTTTAAATTTTATTTGATTTAATTTATATTTTTTGCTTTTAATTGTTTATTTTGGGCTAGATAAATAACCAAATTTTCATTTAATTTTGGTATTTGGATTTTGAAATCATTGATAAGTTATATTTTTAGCCATTTCATGATTTCTTTATTTACCGACTTAGCCTTACTGGGGTTGGTCCATTAATATTTATTTCTAACTTACGATTGCATTCAAAATTTATTTGTGGGTTTCCTAAGTACCCTTAGTGGGATCAAATCATTGTAGTTCTTGATCCAAAAATTATTATTATTATCATCATCACCACCACCACCACCACCACCACCTTTTTAGTTCTATATCACGGAGGGTGGAGATTGGTGAGCTTGGTTGTATATTTGGCTGGAGTTTCATGCATTTTGACAGATTTAGTACTTGGTTTTTCATTTATTTTAGTTGCATAATGTGCAACCAAGGCTTAAAGAATTGTAATTTGGTCTTTTATGAAAGAGAGGGAAGATAAATAAAGATTTTTGGTCCATTTCATGGATTTGAAAATTTGAGGGGGCCAGTTTCTATGTTATGAGGCTGGGCTTTTTTTGTCATTTGAGTAGGTAAGGTCCCATTGACTTGAAAAAAATTAACTTTTTCTGAAAAGGGGTGGTGCCAATTTGAGATCATTTGAGAACTTCGATTTAGACTTAAGCCGTAAATTTTATATTGAGTTTCCTAAGTACCCTTGGTGGGATCAAGTCACCATAGTTTTAGGCGATATTTAACTTGGACATATTTTTTTACTCATCTTGTTATGAATTTTGTTCAAATAGAGGTATCAATATTATATCCATCCTCCCATGATTTATGTGCATCATCCATATCACTTTTTTACATCATAGTCTAGCTAATATTATACAAAGCAAGTGATTCATTATTTTCCAAGTTATAACACTTGATCAAAACCAACAGTGCCAAATCTTTCGTTTTTCTTTTTTTTTTTTAGGCAAACGGGTGTGTTGACCAACATTTAATGAAGACTTAATACCCCTTTTTAAATCTTAAATGAAGAAGCATCCATGACCAGTTCTCATTCTTCTTCTCCTTTTTTATTCATCGCCTTTTAACGTAATCGACTCCCCAAAATAGATTTTTGGTTTTTTATGCAACCCAGGCGTTGATATTGTTTCTTCATACTTGACTTGTGGGGCAAATTAAGAACCTATTTTTTTTGTTTAGCCAAAGTATCATGCCAAAAAAAAAAAAAGAAGATTGGCTCAGACTTAATATTCTTGATGACTTATGCCAATTTTTGCTTCTTCTCTTGTTTATTTTATATGGCTGTATTTCAATCCAAATCAAATTTTTGAATTTAAGAAATAGTCATACCTTTAATAGGACTTCGATATCTCTAAAGAGTAATCCTACTACCAGTGATCCGTCTCTATTACTGGGTTTTGGTTTATAAATACTGCTTTTTTTTTATCATCTTACTCCCATATTCTAATAAGTATACTGCCTTCCTTCCATTGTTTTAGGTTTAAAGAATATGTAAGATATTGATACAAAAATCAATCTATTAACTTTTATGATTAAGGCCTATAGGCTCTGCAAATTGATAACATATTCCTTCTTGCCTTTCCCTCTACTTCGGCAATTAATGCTTTAATAATTAATGTAGTGGCTGTGAATTTTCAAGTGGTTTGGATAGATAGGCATTAGCTATGAGCTATGCATATCTTTTACTCAAGCCACTTGATCAACCTCCTTTTTGTATGAATTTTCCATTACCTTTTGGCTCATTTCCCTTCCTTTTCCCATGAGGAAGTGGGGATTCGAGTGGCTTTGACCTCCTAATGAGTTGTTGCTTCGTTTTAGCCCTTTTTCTTTCATTTTTAGATGTTTTTTAGTGATAACCAAATAAAGAGTAACAACTACTAGAGAAGTGGCAACATGAGAGCGAAGCCCGACCACTCTAGAGCCATGGAGGAGCAAGGAAGTGGAGAACCTGAGGAAGAAGGGTCCATGATGGGTGTTGGTCACCCTGGTGATGGCCGTCGCATCCCCTACAATGAAGGTAGAATTTTCAGGGACTGGCGACCGCTATCCGTCGGCAACATGATGGCTCCTGTGTGAATTATTTCATATATAAGTAGAATTTTCATAATTTCGGGCATTGCCTTTTATTGCCTAATTTCCCTTGTGAAAAGCACTCTAAAAACATTCTAGAGTTAGTTATGTGTTAATTAAGGATTAGGGCTCTTGGTTTAATTTTGATTGAAGATCATGAAGTTACATTTATCATTACGTCAATCTAAGTTTGTTTCTCTCTGTCTCTCTTCCTCTTTGTTTGGTTATGGTTTTAGCTTGCCCGATTATGCCTATTTGTGATTGTTTGATTGGAAAGATGATAATTTATGAGTAATCTCCCAAACTTGAGTTGGAGATCAGGAGCTAGTTTCGCTTAATAAGTTAAAGTGTGGTCTCCTCGTGATTTGATTTCCTAGTTTCTTATGGGTTTCTCTCTCTATCCACCAAGTGTTTGATAAAATGCCCGAAAAGACAATCCATTCAATACTTGGAGCAAATAACTACACCGAAAGATGACTTATCACCTTATATGGATAAAAGGAAGGAAAATGAGTCTTGGGCATGAAAATAACCCAAGGCCTTATTAGGTGCAAGTTGGCTATCCTAAACCTCAACTTTCAAGCCCCCATGAAAATAGGTAGGTTTGTAGATTTAGGTTGTCGTTGCCCTCCAAAATGAGGCATAGGCGTTTTTAAGTGAGCCCATCACCCCCTTTAAACCACTTTGTAAGCTAAGCCAAGTATTGAAATCTACACCTAGCAGAAATAAAGACGTCATCTAGTGACTAATTCCTCAATTCAAGTCCTTTCTCTCATTAAAACCATTAATTTTAATGGCCTTTGCTATTTACTTTCTCAATCATAATTTGCATCCCTTTAGATTCCACTTGATTAGTTAGGTAGTCTAAGGACTTGTTCTTTGTGGATAACACCTCAAATACTCGGCGATAAACCATGCACTTACAGTTATAATTTTAAAACTTAAATACTTCCTATCACCACTTTGAAAAATCATGATTTGACTCTACTCTTCAGAACCCATGTGCTTTAGATTCCATTTTTTAGAGTAAGATAGGGTGTTGTGTACTTCTTTTGTTTTTCTTTTTTCTTTTTT
>NCQV01056214.1:12317-25110 GCA_002740545.1 Lophocereus schottii | reverse complement strand
CTGATATGAAATTTATGAATGGTCCTTTGATGGGAAGTGAATGTTGTGTTGTTCTGAAAGTTGGAAACCTCCATATTATACAAGTTGAAACTTCCTGTGATTGTGTTGAAGGTTGGTTTCTACATCTTGATTTCTGTTGAGGAAGGTATTTAAATCTGAATGAAACTGAATGTGCTAAATTGATGTCCATTAACTAAAAGGAGCAAAATAGGGAGAGTTAAACCTGGTGGAACTGATTGAAGGCCATAGCCTTCTCCGGGTATTTAAGTGCATGCATGTGAGCAGCCACGTGCTCGGCAGAGACGTGAGCCAGGTCATCGGTAACCACCTATGATGGTGGTAGGCTAGGAAAGTTAAGCGGTAACCGCCTGAGAAGCGGTAGGCCAGGAAAGAGTTAAACGGCTGCACCAGGATATGGTGCAGGCCATGAGGCCCACTGGGGTCGCTCACCCAGTGACCTGTAAACTTAAACTTTATGAATGAAACTATGGAAGTGTGATCCTGAATATGGTAACCAAGGGGGTTTGTGATAATGGGTTGTGTGCTTGAAAGACATATTGTTGTCCCCTTCCCCTAAAATGCTTTTAAACAAATTTGTGTGCGTGGTTGACAGTTAGGGGTGATTGTTTACTGAGTTTATCTCACTTTTATAAAATGTTTTGTTTTCAGGTGATCTAGTTATGCCTAGGGCTGGGGACTTAAAGGTAGAGCGAGGCGCGAATGCAAGAAATTTATGAGATGGATGCTAAATGTTGATAAACCGTAGTTTTAGATTTAATTGGTGTTACTGAATTTCTGAATGATGTAAGGTTGGGATATTTTACAAGGATTTTGTGCTAAGTGTTAATTTGACATCCAGTCTGGTATTTCCAAGAAGGAAATACGGCGGTAACACCCCGTTAGGATTTTCCGCTGCCATACAGGTTAAATTAGTAGTAAACAAGGAATTAGAAGTCTTGGGATGTTACAGCTAGTGCGAAAGCATCCAACGCCTTCCTCATCCTTTCTAAGACGTTTATCTGGTTAAGAACCCTTATCGTGCCCTCCTCTTTTTTGAATTTCTTGTCGGATGAAGTCATCCCTGATTATATCTCGATGGCTTATGTGAAATCTTTAGCCATCCTTAGGGCTTCTGCCAATGTGGTTTCCTTACTTTCAGCAGGGAAAAACTTGAACCTTCTTGGGAGCAATCCATTGATGAAGGTCGTGTATCCCACCCCATCCTGTAAGTCTGGGATTAGAACAACTTCATAGTTGAACCTCACCACGTACTCCTTTAACTCTTTCCCCTGACTTATCGTATTTTAGCAAGACGAATGCTAGTCTTCCGTTGTCTTTTTCTTGCTCTAAAGCGAGCGTTGAACAACTTAACCAACTAAAGAAAGGAGGCAGCGCTCCCCCATGGGAAGCCCATTGAACTAATATATGTGCAATCCCCTTTAACGTGGCTAGGAAGTATCAGTAACAACTTGCATCGTCGATGTCCTGTATGTACATCTATACCTTATAGATATCTAGATGATTATTAGGGTAGATAGTTTCATTAAAGAGATAGATAGTTTGGCATCATGACCTTCTTGGGGCATAGCGCCCCCCTGATTGGTCTATTGAAAGGTGTTGAGAAGGAAGGCAGAGACCCTCGCTCGGAGGAACCCCTGATTCAAAGGACAGGAGACTTAAGATGTCCTAGCTCAATCACTAAAGGTGATCCATAATGACTAGATGATACCCATTGCTTTTTCCTGCCTCTTGGCACTAGTCGTTCGCATGAGGAATGAGTGCTACGGGGTGCCTGAGTTCCCGCTAGGGTCATTCCTATGGACCTGGACGGTGAAAGAACTCTTTCTTTGGAGTGTCCTCGAGCCGACGAATGGGGGTACGAGGACTCTTCTTACTCTTCATAACATCTGGTTCCCCTGCCCTTAGATGCGTAGGGAGTTGTGAAGGACCGCGAGGGAGCGATGTTATGGTTAGCTTTCCAGAGGGCTTCCTTAGTTTTGATGATCCTCCTAGCATTCCTGCCTTGTAAAGCACTCATATCCCTTTGGGGGCGTCGACTCGGAGCCTACTGATATGGAGGGGTGTATCCGAGTGTTGGCTCGTATTTGAACCCTTGAATGGGCTCGGATTGATGCTGGGTTACCTCCATCTTTTCACACACTCCTAGGGTCACTGCTTCTTGCACTTACTGAAGTGCTTTCCCCAATTGTTCTACTGTGACAAATTGTTCAATGGAGGGGCGATATACCGAATTCTCTCTGGAACTCTGAGCTGGAGAGCCATCATGCCCCCGTAGGGGATTTTCGGCCCCCCACCCTTACTCTTCTCTCCCTACTTTTTTCGCTGTAGATTGAGTGTCAACCATCTTGCTGATGAGTCCCTACAGGCAGCGTTAATCTGTTTTGGAGGAAACTTATTTGAGTGGTGGTGACGGCCAAGCTCACACTTAGCTAACATGTCGCTTGGATGCGCTTAGTAACATGTGCACTCCTTGAGGACCTACAGAAAGGTCGACCTTGGGTGTTTTTCCAGAGAAAAGCCCCTTCGACGCTTGAGCAGTCTCATGAAGAATTATGAAAATAGACAGAGAGAAAAGGGTAGAGAGAAAGAGGGAGTTTAGTCTTTTGACAGAGTGTTTGTGAGGTAGTCACGTTGTGAATAGTAATGTGCCCCCAAAATGGAAAATATTGGGTATTTATAGCCTTGGCATTAGCATCCAAGGGCCAGACGGTAATTTTCCCATTTAAAGGGTCAAATTACCATTATACCCCTCAGCATCTTTATATCCTCCTTGTGATCAACTCTGATCTCATGTTGACTAGGTCATCGCCACGTGTTGTCTTCCCATTGGATAGGTCACTAAATATTTCAGTCAGTGGCATAATTATAAATTTTAAAAGAAATACACATTTCAATATTGCATTACATAGCATAAATTCATAGCTAAATTTATTTCTTCTCATGCATAATTTAGCTATGCTATTTGCCTTTGAAAGCTGGTGTCTTACGTAGTGCCCTTTATTGGGTGAATTAAATTAATTATAATTTAATTAACTAATTATTTTACTAATTATTATGGGCTTAATGTTTAAAAGCAATGCTAATTTTTAGTAATCACTAACATGCTAGCTGGTACTTTGTAACACCCGGGACTTTATCCTTTTTGATAAGCAGATTTATATTGTCAAAAATTAAACTAATATCGATGAAGTCTGCCCGAGTGCCGACTTTATTGAAAGGAATATTAGTATTCTCATTATTATTAGTTTTATTGGCATTAAGGATTATCATCATGCATTTCATTGAGCAGATTCCCGAATACGATTAGAATATCGAACCTTAGGAATCATCCTCCAATTTATTGAGTCGAACCTTAATATAATTAAAAGCCGAATAATCGACCGATGATTATATTAATGGTTACAGTTTAATATTTGTAGAACGGAAAATAGGATTTATGATACAGTGGGTCGGTGTTATTAGCAGTTAGTAGCAAGAACAAATGAAAAAGGAAAAAGAAAAAAATTAAAAAGGGGCCGAAGCCCCCTTCTTTTTCAGCAAAAGGGTCGTGAAGCAAGAGAGGGGGGGCTCCCAGCCACATCACACACCGGAAGAGGGCCTCCAAGAGGGCCAGGGAGGCACCGGCGGAGTCGTCGGTGATCGACCGACGCGCGCCCGGCCGTCCCCCTCCCCGGTCGACGCCCAATTCGAGCAGAGAGAGAGATGCGAGAGAAGGAAGTTGTGTCAAGGTTTCGGGACCCCGAGCGACCGCCACCAGCGTGGCCACCCTCGCCGGACGCCAGTGACACGGCGGTGAGCAGCGTGGGCAGCGAAAGAGAGAAGTAGTGGCAGAGCAAAGGAATGGACCGAACCCACACCGAGCCAACCCGAATCGAACCCTAAAATGGGTCCTTTAGCTTGGATTCGAGGTGGGTTTCCTCTTCCTCCTATTTATTGTTAATTTCGATGCAAGTTTATCGATTATAGTTCGTTCAGGTTGAATTGGAATTGATTATTAGTGACTTGAGGAAACAGTAGTGTAACTAAACGATGTCTAGCTTATATATATATTGACTGTATTGAACAAAGTTTAGTGATTCTATATAGTTTATCAATTATGTGAAAAGTATTTGATTATATATACAGTGTATTGAGTTATTCGATTATATAACGTTTATCGATTTATAGGAAATTTAGTGATTTATCGATTTATAGGGAGTTTAGCGATTCATCGATTTATATGGAGTTAACGATTTATCGATTTATATGAAGTTTAGTGATTTATTGATTTATATAAAGTTTAGCGTTTCATCGATTCATATGAAGTTTAATGATTTATCGATTCATATGAATGATATGAAGCTTAGCGCATTATCGATTTATCTCAAGTCTAGCAATTTGTTGATGATATGAAGTTGCGTAATTAAATACAATCTATCGATGATGTGAAGTTTATCAAGTATATTAATTATGTCAAGTTTAATGGTTATATATCGCTTATCGATCATTGAAAATTTAACAATTAATGATTATATAGAGTTTATTTATTTATATGTAGTCATTTTATTTGTTGTATAAAGCCACATAGTTCATCGATTACATATGTTCATTATTTATAGTGCTTGCATAGAAATGATCTAGTCATGAATGATTATCTATCTAATTTCTAAGCACTCTTAAATGTTTTATCGGCCTCGGGTTTTTATTGACAAGTCATTGTTACATTACATCAATTAGATTCATAGCATAACCAACCTAGTAATTTCTTTTAGAGTTTACATTGAACTGTGACTTCAAGGATTCAAAGCTCAGTGTTTATTTGCTTTGTCAGTGGGCAGAGACTTCAGAGTTCAATGTTTCATAGTTCTGCTAGTAAGCAGGAGTTTCAAAGTTCAAAGTTCATAGTTATTCCATTCAAAGTTCATAGTTCTGTCGTTCAAAGTTCATAGTTATTCCATTCAAAACTCATAGTTATGCAATAGGCAGAAGTTTCAAAGTCCAAAGTTCATAGCTCTGCCAATAGGCGGAAGTTCCAAAGTTCAGAGTTCAAAGTTCATAGTTCTTCCAGTGCACAGATGATTCAAAGTTCAACATTTCATACATATAGTTCTATCAAATGTTTCATAGTTCATTAATCATATTTCAGTTCTATAGTTCTACCAACAGGTAGAGAATTTAAAGTATATATATATCCTACAATTCCTCCGACGAGCATGTAGAGACTCTACTAATTACATGACATAATATACGTTTCCTGATTTACTCCTGTATATGATATATCATTGTATAGTATAGTGAAATCATTGGTATAGTAATTGCATCGCATTGATCATGCTGATGGTATTAATATTACTATGAAACTCACATAGCTTATTGCTTGTCAGCATCCTCCCTGACATTTAATGACTTTGTACGATATCAATGATATATACGGAAATAAGCCTTAGTAATGCACTGAACAATGTATATAACGTTTTAGTGATTCTTCGTAACAGATGTCCCAGCAAATGGCAATTACTAGTTAGACCCCTCTATTTCATGGTGTTTAGGCGTTCATATGAATGTTTCATGGTAAGTTCATTAAGTATAGCTACTTTCAAGTTTGAGCGGATGGTGAAAGGTTATTTCTCTAGCATCGTCATGGGAATATATTGTGCGAGCAGTGACTTTTCAAACGGAAGGAATTACGAACGGTAGTTGTAAGCTATTATTATCGCATTTACAGTATTGTTTAGGGAAAGGGGTTATCCACTAAGCGATAATTGCTCATTGCCATTTATTATTATTCCCTTCCCAGGTTTCTGAAATAACAGGTAAAGGTTCATCCACGTGAGCAGATATGGAGCCATTGTAATCTTTAAAGTAACGCTGTGAGCGTCTGTGAACTACAAATGTGTATTGTGATGTAATGATCTATAATTTCAATTATCGTGTGCCAGTATTGCATTCATTTAGAGTCACTCTACATGGTCGAGTGAGCCACCATTTAAGTTGCCCAGGGCTATACTTTTCATTGTTCATTTGTTTAACCACTGAACTGTGTGGGTTGTGATGCTCCGGGCAGGTGATCCGTAGAGCTTTGAACTCCGGCGGCTAGCCGTTGAGTTAGTTAGTCTTTACTGTTGTGTTTTTAAGTGCAGGGAATTTACTGTAAGGCTTTAACCCTGGGAATGGTCAATTTTTGGAGGAAACTCTGTCCGTTTTATTCCAGGATTTAAAGAAAACGTTAACACTCCTAACCATAGGGTTAGGGGCGTTACATACTTTATCAAAGGATAGAAACAAAATTCAAATACATTCCACTTTGAGAAAGGACTAAAACAGCTTCATGCAAAAAAAACAACTTGCTATGAAATTACCTTAAATGGAAGTTGTGAACACTAAAGGTATGATATAACCTTTCTTGCCTTGTTAAATGAAGAGAGCACTGGCTAGGACATTTGATGAAGGCTGAAAGCTAGTCTCCTAATTTCAAAAGAAGACAAAAGTTGATGTTGCAAGAAAAACAATAGGAGACAACAATGAAGATCCTTGAACCAATTACTAGTCGTTAGAAAAACTTCTTTAGAATACTCTAGAGGATCCAATGGCTATTCCTTCAAGTCCAACAATTCTACGAAAGAGTAAGGACTATAACTAGATAACTTGGCTGAAGATTGAAGTGTGGAACACTCAAATTCTTAATTTTGAACATTGTGTTGAGGGATTGTATTAGGAATCATTGTGATCTTTATACACACATTTGAGATTCCTTCAAAGGTAAGAGAGTTTGGAGAACTTTGTTTATAAGTAAGAGGGTTGGTTTAGAAAGTTATTCTACATAAGAAGGGTCTTAAGTAATCACTTTAGGTGAGACTTAAGGTTCTTCCCTATGAGGTAAGGGAGTTGAGAGAACTCATCTTGCAAGCGAGGTAGCTAGGGTGCTAGTCTACCAAAGAGGGATCTTAGGTTAACTCACCTCAAGTAGGACTTTAAGGGGTGTGTTGACAAGGTCTTAGGATGAACATTTGTTATATTATCTTGAAGTAGATTATTACAACTTGTTTTAATCTTAAGGAAAGTTCTTAAGCCAAGACATGACCTAGTTAAGGGGTGAACCTTGTCAATAAACTTCGCATACTGTACATTCTATTATTTATATGTTCTACTCAACTTTCTTGATTTATTTATTTAGCGCCCTTAAGTTTGCTATAATCTGCTTTAGTTTGTATTTAAGCTTTTTATTGCAATTACTTGGTATCATACTATTCACCCCACCTAGGGCGAATTAGCCTACTTGGGACCAACCAAGTGGAATGCCTTGTTAGCACCATTTACTTCTAGGGAGATCTTGGTATCCCTTAACACAACAATGCCATACAGGAATCCTAGGGCTAGATAGATTTCATGCTTTTTTTCTTTTGGAGGTATTAGCAGTTGGTAGGCAGTTCAGTTAGGGGTCAATAACACTTTTATTTTCTTGTTTATCAAATTAAGCAATCCTCAATTTGTCACGTAATTCGGATCAGTTTGACCGTGCAATGTGGCAAGGAAGCTTGTTTTTAAAATGCACTGGGCAAAGACCCTAGGCACATTTCTCATTTCTCCTATGCAATCTAGCTTTATTCCAAGGGATGAATTGGAGATAAAATTGTCATTATGTAAGAGATTATCGATTCAATGTGGTGGAAAATTGGAAAAAAGGGGTGGATAACTATTAAGATTTGTCTTAAAAAGGTGTTTGATAGGCTGAAGTGATTGACAAACCTCTATTTTTGCTATTTTACAACGCCAATTTCCCCACTCTATTCTGTTCTGGTTCCTTATTTTATCGAGAAGTTTGACTGTTTCCATTCCCCTATACTCATAATCGCTCGGTTTTGGACTGATTCTACCCTTTACTGGTACCTGAATGGGGGCTCAAAGCCCTGGCGACAAGCAAGGAGTGGTGATTTAGGAAGGAGAAAGATTCGAGATTCTGCAGGAAGATAACAAGTAAAAGATTTTAACCCCAAGGACTACGCATGGCTACCCATGCATTCATGCACAGCCGTGCATAATTACTAAAAAAGTTGAAGAGAAGCACGGATGGTTGTGCATCTTACGCACAATCGTGCATATCGAACAGAAACTTTCTTGCAGATGTGCATGGCTAGCCATGCACTTTTGCACCGCCTTGTGTTTTCCCTATAGTAATTCTGCACCGTCAGCCATGCGTATAAGCATGGCTGTGCATCTTGTTTTCTTAGCACCGTCTAACTTCCTTTATGGGAGGTTTTTGGGGCTATCTCGGATCTAATTAAAAATATTTTAAAGAGAACTTGGAGGGGGGAAAATTTTTTTAAAAAATATTTTTCAGAGGCGAATTGCAGACGTTGTTTAGTATTGAAATTATGATTTAAAGATTATTCATTATTGCCAATCAATCCAAGTTTGTTCCTCAATCCTTACTCTCGCTTTTGCAATATTTTCTTTTAGGTTTTATTATTTAATCCATGTTTATCAAATTTGGTTTAAGGATTATGATCATGAATATGTGTAGAGGCTAATTTCTCAATCTTGCGTTGGGAATAGCCCCTATTGTGCTGAATCAAATCATGTTATAGGTTATTTGTGAGTTTTATTCGTGTTGTGATTTGGATTCTCACTTGGTTTGCTAGTTGACTGTTGATACGGCCATAAGCGCATGGTGACATTGTAGCAAATCAAGGTCAATCCCACAGAGACTAGGTTGATCTACTGTTCTATATTCCCTTAAGATAAGCTAGGCAAATCCAAATTTGAGAATGGAATTTAACTAATCTGCTATCTAATCTAATGAATAAATAATCATGGAACTATACAAAACTAGCAGTTTCTCAATTCATGCATCAACCAAGCACTTCTTCCTTAACAGTTTTTTAAAACTAATAATCGAAGTATCACAACCCTCTTTTAAGGCGAAGTGAAATACCTAAATCAAATCAATCATCAATTCTTATGGATTCTCGATTAGTGTAGGTTTATTAGGCACGCAATTATGAAATCAATGGTTTCTCAATCGATAATTCTCTCTCGAGATATAACATAAGCAAGTCAAATCCTAGGATTCTGGTATTAGAGATTTCACCTTTCAGTCCTTCATCCAAATAACCACAACATGGAAACTGATCAAGTTTCTTACAAGACAATAAACTTTTAGGATCAATAAAACAATCCAACAATTTTCCAAAATACTCAAATAGATGAACAACAAATCAAGAATTTAACTAGTACTTGCATAAGTCAAAAATTGAAACAAAATCATAATCAAAATTAGAAAACATAAATCTAATTTTAGAAAAGAGAGGAGAAGAAAAGAGAAAAGAGTTTCTCAGCCAAGATCGTGATTGAACTGTCATGCAAACCCGAGATGGAATCCTTGCAAATTTTCACTTTAACACTATCTCTTTCGCCCTCTAATGTAATCCTAACTAATGGGATATGGAGGAGAATGGAATGGACGGGATACTGGTTTACTGCTGAGGGATGCCCTATTTATAAAAAAACTCAATCAACCTCAGCCATATGATAAGAGAAAACGAAGAGAGTAGTCGTTATGTTTCCACCAAGGGCATGACAGTCAATACTGGCAGCCCGTGGTGCTTCCTGGACCCAAAATTCTCTACTCTTTTCTTATTCCACGGGCATGTCATCACATAGGTGTCCATGGGGGGTCAAAATACAGTCAAATGAGCATCACATGCTGGGTCAAATGTCCTAAAATCCTGCAATAATCATCATACAACCATATCCATGCATATATCGAGAATAGGAATATAAATAATAACATTCAGCACACAATTCTCCTAGAAATAAAGCAAAATAGCCCAAAAAGGATGTGTACATTAAGCACTTATCAATTGTTGAATTGCTCAATAGAGATTCATTCATTGTTCTTAATGAGGGTTTAGGAGATTAACGAAAGTTGAATCCTTTATCTAAAGCGACTTTGTGAGCAACTGATTTTCCTGATGTGAAAATAGTTAGGGCTTCAATTGGGATTTTTGATTACTTAATCTTGTGACTTTGAATATCCTAGTTCCTTGAAAATAGGTGATTGGGTTTGATTTGTCAGCCTAATGACCTTCGAGAGAAAGTGTAGATGTGTTTCAATTTGTAATCTTTCCATTCCATTCATTTGTATGAATAGGTTACGCATGATCTAGTTCATGATTCATAAGGCATAATAGTGTGGTGACCAAGAACCTAAGATTCTTATTATTTATTGAATTCGTTAATTCTATTACTTTTCAACAGATTAGAACTATTGTTCAGCATTTATCAACATGAATTAGTTTTGGTCTGAATTAAAGTCAATCTTGTGATTAGAACCAAGCTCTGTATGGACACAACTCGTACTCATTGGTTGCTAGCTAAAGCTACGTAGTGCACTTGCGGTAAATTTAAGACAAGTTTTTGGCGCCATTGCCTAGGAACTTGTTCGTTTTAGAATCAGAAGCGACCAAAATACTCGACATTTGGCCGTTTTCCTTTTCTTTGTTTTTCCCTTACTCTCTTTTATTCTTCCTTGGCACTGCTTATGCTTGGTGTAGTGTTTGCTTTGTATGCACAGGATGAGCCAAGGGAGTCAAGACCTTGTTCCATTCAATCCTGAAATTGAAGCAACTGCTCAAAAGCGAGGCAGAGAAGCAAGAAGAAAAAAAAGAGCAATAGTAGAAATGGCAGGGCAAGATCAAAGGGTGTTACGAGATTATTCTATACGGCAATCGTCAAGCATCGTATCTTCCATAGTGAGCCCAATGAATAAGGCACATAATTTTGAACTTCGACCAACCCTGATCTCCTTAGTGGTGAAAGATCAGTTCGGTGGTCACTCTTCTGAGAACCCCAACATACACCTCCACAACTTCCTTATGAAGTGTGACACCATTAAGTTGAATAGGGTACCCGCTGATGCAATTCAAACAAGGCTCTTCCCATTCTCATTGAGGGACAGAGCCATTGACTGGCTGCAGAATGGGGAGCCCAACTCATTCACTACGTAGAAAGCCCTCTCCAAGACCTTACTCAGCAAATATTTCCCACCAGTGAAGACTACTAAGTTGAGGACATATATCACCTCCTTTGCTTAACAGGACAGGGAATCCTTGTATGAAGCATAGGAAAGATTTAAAGACCTGCAATGTTAGTGCCCTCATCATGGTGTTCCTGAATGGCTTCTCGTCTAGACATTCTATTATGGGCTAGAGTAGTTAGTGAAAATCTCTGTTGATGCTACCGCAAGAGGAGCTCTAATAGGGAAGTCTATTAATGTAGCAAAAGCTTTATTGGAAGAGATGGCTTTCAACAACTATCACTGGTCCAGTGAGAGAGCCACCCCAAAGAGAGGCAATGGCAAGTATGAGCTAGATGCAATGACATTGCTGGCCAGTAGGGTGATTCACCGGCGCAGAGGCTCGATAGAGTTGGTACCTCCCCTACTTCAGGCGATTCTTCTTCGGGTCCATCGGTCTGGGTTTACGCTGTTTGTGAGACCTGTGGTGTGTAAGGGCACAGATCTTTTGAGTGCTACAATGGTTGCCTTTCCATTAAGCATGCTAACGCCATGTATGTTTTCAACTCATCACCACCGCAAAGTATTCCATACCCCAATGCTCACAGTTTTGGGTGGAAGAGCTATTCTAACCCCCTTTATAGGAACCCCAACCCTCAACCTCAAAATGTTATGCAACCACTTGGGTTCCAGTATAGAGATCCCTATAACCTACCTCCTTAACCTATATAGCCAAAGTCCAGTTTGGAGAATCTTATAGAGAATTTCATTCAGACCCAAACTAAAACTAATGAAACCCCTAGCGAGTCTATCAATCGGCTGACCTCCAAGTTCGATGCTATAGCTTCACACCAGAGGGTAATGGACACTCAGATTGCACAAATAGCTCAGCACGTCAGCAGTATATCCAAGCCTCAGGGGCAAACTACCAAGCCAGGCCGAGACTAACCCCAGAGGACACATCAATGCCATATTTGTAGCAAGTGAAGGCTTGGTGGAGAGCCCCGTGATGGTTATTGAGGAGGTTATTTCAGTTCTTATTTGTGTAGGAACAGAGGACAGGAAGGATTTCATGAGTTTGGGTTCATATGTGAAGATCACCTCTTCACCTCCAATCTGCCCATATTAGGCACTAGCACCTTGCCCTCAGAGGGTGGCATAGGCTAAGCTATCTAAGCTTGATCCCAGATTCGTGAGATGCCTGGATGTGATGAGGAGGATTTATGTCAATGCTCCTTTTCTGAAGGCTCTCAAGGAAGCACCAGCATATTTGAGATTTTGAGAGAGTTTCTTTCCAGACAAGGCGAGCCTATAGCGATCATAAAGGTCCTCATTGGAGAGATGAGTAGCGTAGTTTTACAGAACGAGGCACTCTTTATGTTACAAGATCCTAGTAGTTTCTCAATCCCCTGCTCTATAGGGGATCTGCAGATTAAGAGAGCTCTTTGTGATCTAGGAGCTGGTGTGAGCCTACTGCCTTTTTCTCCCTATAAAAAGCTCAAACTGATGGACCTCATACCCACTGACCTAACCATACAACAAGTAGACCGCTTCATCAGGCAGCTTGTAGGTATTCGGGAAGATGTTCTAGTTCAAGTGGGCAAGCTTCTTACCCAATGCAATTTCATGGTGCAGGTCCCTATCACTTTGGAGAGGTTTTGGAATATTTCAAGTGATAAACTAAGGAGCCGTAAGTGTATAGCTTTCGCTGCAGTACTTGAGGGTTGTATCCTCAAAGATGAGGATCAAGATTATGGTCACAATCTAATTCTTTCTAAA
>NCQV01056214.1:0-11127 GCA_002740545.1 Lophocereus schottii | reverse complement strand
AATAACAGGGGGGTAACAACTAAGTCACGCACGCTACACCTGCCAGGCTGGGGAGCTAAGGTCACGTGATAGGCAAGCCTAGGGAGGGAATTTTGGGCCGGTTGAATTCGGTTGCTTTTCTTTTTTTTAAAACATATTTTCAATGGGCTGAAATAGGAACTTAGCCCAGCAATCTGGATTAGCTTGAGTAAGGTTGACCTATATCCAACTTTTTTTTTTTTGTATTTTCTGCATCTTTTCATAATTATTCAAAACCTACAAAACAAACTAAAATCAAATAAAACCTTAAAAATATAATTATAACAAGCATAAAATAGGTGCAAAAGTGCTGTGAAAATGACACATTTGAAGCACGAACAAATACCCCCACATCAAGATTTTGCTCGTCCTTGAGTAAAATAACTGAATTAACTACAAGAAAATGAAAAATAAGAAAAAGAAAATCCTAACTCACTACTGTAGGAATCACGGTTGTATTTAGCGTACACAACAAACTCTTTAAACCCCTCGGTCTCCTAAGTGGATGAGTGAGGTCTCGTGAGAGTTTTCAAATGAACTACCCGCAAAAATTTTTTCAAAAAGAATAGAAAGTCTTTTTGATTTTTCTCAAAACTAATATATACAAGATTAAGGAAAAATATGCACATGTTCTAATTAACTAAATCGCCCATGTAATCAAGTTATTGACCTACATATGTACAGAATGTACTTCAAAGCCCTCTACCTCATAAATGACATCACAGCACTAATTTTTCATTCCATTGAATATCTAGATTTTGAATCCATCCCGGTGCTCGTGTGTAAGTATATCATCACCCCAGGACTTAGATTTACCAGAATTAGATTCAATCCTACTTGACTAATACAACTGCATTATTATCATACTGACTTTGGAAGCAAGCGGTCCCAGTAACAATATTGCCCCAAAGGGTAACACCCAGTAGCACATGCCTGAAAAAGTAACACCTAGTAGCGCATGCCTCAAAGGGATACTTGTCATTCCAAATTTTATTTCTTCTCCTTTTTCTTTTCTTTCTTTTGTTTCTTCTTTATTCATAATACACATTTTTTTTCCAAAGTAATCATGTCACAAGCTAGTGGGAGAATCATTCATGGAAACCTAAGACCTAAAGATAATGATGAAGAAATAAACAAGGACTACATTACACAATCTATACTGAAGATTGGGGTTAGAACTAGGGCTTAGAATGTCACACTGAGATCGGAGACTTCTCATGCACATCCTATTTATATACGAGCTAATAACCAAAGTACGGGGGATTCAAGCTAATCAGACATAGTATAAACATTCCCAAAAATAAAATCAAAATCTTTTTGGATTTTTCAAAAAAAATTTCTTCAAAGAAAAATGTGATGCACACATAGAATACCCCACCTCTATACCAAAACTTCACAACGTACTCATTGGGAGTGGAATAGACACTTAAAAGCCCAAAAGAAAAACCTAAAAAGTAAACATATGTTCAAAAACTAGACTCTAAAACAAAACAACAAATCATAGGGAAAGAAAAACAGTCAACTATACAAAAGGAAAAATGGAATAAAGCAAAGAAAGAAGCAAAGAGAGAAAGACGGAGAGAGAAGATGATGTAAGTCCCAAGGGTAGGAACAACCCAAGTCAACTTACAAACAACTCAAGAGGGAAGTACACGAATTCAGGGACGCACGGTTGTGCATCAAACCGTGTGTAGGTTCTGCCTAGCACGCCCTGAATCTTCACGGTTTGTAATGGTTTTGAGTACAAAGGGAAATCTGATGCAGTGAGCTTTGTTTTGGCTTTGAATATATGTGGAAAAGAGTATGCAAATGAGTATTGGGAGTGAGGAATGAAAGTAGGATTAAGAACACTAAAAGATCATTAAGGACCCCACGGTTTGAAAGGAGAGAAACCAAGAGCTAGCTTAAGAACTTCAAGTGTGTTTAATGAAACTAGGATAGTTCTAAGCTAAATGATTAGATAAGGTACACCACTAATCACTTAGCTTAGGGCCCTTAACCATGGATTAGGATAAGATACACCACCTAATCAAATATTAAGACTCACCTGGTCACCGCCTTAATCGGCCACAATTAAGGATAAGCAAGTTAAGTGTTTAAGGAATTCACAAGACACAAAGTCTTTGCTCTCAACTTCAATAATCAACTCTTACTTCTTAAATGAACATACAAGGCCTTTATATAGCCTTGAAAATACATGAGAGGGCTTTCCTTATAAAGTAGGAAAGTCATTAAGCATACCTAAGACTACTTAGTACACGGTTCAGCTTAAAACAAACACAAGCTGAAAGTTTAAGTTACAAAGCACTATTTTATCTTTCTAAGCTGTTTCCTATGCATTAAGGAATGTTAATGATTCAATTTTCCAGCTAGGAAGGTAAGAATGCACGGCTAGCCACCTCAAAAGAGCTGAAGAATGCATGGTTGCCATGTCATGCTTGAGTGGCCGTGTGTGAGCTTGCAAAATAGAGGCTTTTCTCTTACTCCATGTGTCTTGCACCTACGTTGCTGAGTGGCAGGTGACTAAGCCGCTCAAGCAGGTCAAGTAGGTAGTCACACGTCCTAAGCAAACCCCTTGAAGGAGGAAAACCACTATGCTAAGTAACTGGGTGTTAATCAGCCAGTTTCTGCCTCAACTTGTCATGCATGCTTGACACATCAAATGCTGACTAATTGCTACGTTTCTTACATGGATGGAAAACTCAATATGTCTAGTTTACCCTCCAACTTGAATCATAACAGTTGGACGTCATTTTCCCCCTGAAATAGCCTGATTACCCAAACCATGCAGATTTGACTCCAAAACAGCACATGACTGAAAATGAGCTTGGTTCACTGACCAATTGAACTCCAAATCTGGTAATTCCAATTGGACATGCAAGCTAAGATCTTAGGGACCTAAAATATGTAAAAATACAAGACTTACACCAAGCCATATCATAAGAAATAAAAAGAACAAAACCAGGTACATTCTGACCCTGCTGGACAGTTTTGACACCTTGGGTTTAATTGCTGATTTGAACAACCAAATGAAGTCCAAATTAGATGAAACTTGATTTGTTGGAAAGCCAACATCTTGAACTTCAAATCCATCAAAAAAAATATCAGACGTAAACCCTTATTATGTTTGAGAAATTAAGTACACAAAAACGGGTTAGCTGTTGGAATTAACCCTTGCCCTGCAGTTTCAATGTTTAAACAAAACTTGGATGATTTATTCATCCTTAAACCAGCATATGGAGCTTACCTAATTGATTTGATTCTTTTAAAACAAAAGGGATTGAGGGATTTCCATTAGAAGAGAAGAAGTTTTTAGCAAACCAAGTCGAGTGCTAAGCACACCCAAGCTACTTCAGATCTCAGTCACTAATCAGGGCTAGGTTCATAGAGTATCAGACACTCCACATCTTCTTGGCTCGACAACTCCAGAAATGGTTTCAAACGCTGGCCATTTACTTTGAAGGTGGCACCAGTCTGAGGATCCTAAATTTCAACTGCACAATAGTAAAAAACATGTGAGACAACATGAGGGCCCGTCCATCGAGATCTCAATTTCCCTGGAAACAGATGAAACCTAGAGTCATACAAGAGTACTTTCATTCGTGGGGTAAATTCCTTTCTAAAAATCTATCGATTATGAACCAACTTTGCCCTCTCTTTATACGATCAAGCACTCTCATAAGCCTCAACTCTAATCTCATCATGCTCACTCAGGTGCAGTCGTCTCTCTTCACCTACCTCAATCAAGTCATAGTTAAGTTTCCTAATGGCCCAGCAAGCTTTGTGCTCTATCTCCATAAGTAAATGGCAAGACTTACCAGAAACTACCCTATAAGGTGACATACCTGACGGAGTTTTAAAAGTCATCCTATATGCCCAAAGACATCTACCAGCTTATTAGCCCAGTCTTTCCTATGCTTGCTCACTGTCTTTTCCAAAATCTACTTAACCTGCCAATTGGACACTTCAATCTGGCCACTAGTTTGAGGATAGTAAGGAGTAGCAAGCCTCTGGATTATGGAATACCTCCTCAGTAAGGTATCAAATGATCTATTATTAAAATGGGTACCCTGATCACTAATGATAGCTCGAGGCATGCCAAATTGAGCAAAGATATTCTCCCTAAGAAACTTCACAGCCACTTTAGCTTCATTGGTCCTAGAAGGGATGGCCTCAACACATTTAGAAACATAGTCCACAGCTAACAAAATGTACTCATTCCCAAAACATGGTGGAAATGGTCCTATAAAATCAATACCCCAACATCAAAAACCTCCACCACAATGATGGGGTTCAGTGGCATCATATCTTTCCTACTGATCCTGCCCAACTACTGGCATTTAGGGCAACTCTTATAATATTCAAATGCATCTTTAAACAAAGTTGGCTAATAAAAGCCACATTGAAGAATCTGGGCTGCTATCTTCCTACCACTAAAATGTCCACCACATGCCTAATCATGACAAAAAGAAAGGGCACTTCTCACCTCGTGGTCAGGAATACACCTTGTAAAGACTTGATCAGAACAGTAATTAAACATATAGGGGTCATCCCAAACAAAGAATTTCATAAGGTGAAAAAATCTATCTTTGTCATTCTTAGTCCAACCCTCAGGGATCCTACCAGCAACTAAGTAATTCATAATATTAGCATACCAAGGATCAGGGTGAACAGCATATAATTTCTCATCAGTAAAGCACTCAGAAATACTGGACTCATGCTTTTTATCACTAACGATCCTAGATAGATGGTCAGCTACAAGGTTTTCAGAAGCTTTTCTTATCCTTGATTCTATAGTCAAATTCTTGCAAAAACAGAATCCATCTAACAAATGTAGGCTTGACATTCTTCTTAGAAAAAAGGTGCTTAAGGGTAGAGTGTAATCATATGTGACCCAATCAAGTAGGATCTAAACTTTTCAAAACCAAAGACCACAGTCAAAAATTCTTTCTTAGTAATAGTGTAATTCAGCTAGGCATCATTCAACATGTGGCCAGTATAGTAAATGACATGAGGTTTCTTATCAATATACTGTCCTAACACAACCCCAATAGCATAATTAGATGTGTCATACATTAATCCAAACGGTTCTCCCCAAACGGGAGGATGAAGAAGAGGAGCCGAGGTTGGGGCCTTCTTAAGCTTAGAAAATGCCTTATGACACTCTTCAGAAAAATAAAATGGCACATCCTTAGCTAACAGATTGGACAAAAGCTTTCCAATTTTATTGAAGTCCTTAATGAAACTACGATAAAAATCAGCATATCCACTTAAAGACCACACCTCTTTCACACAAGTGGGAGGGGGAAGATTAATGATTAGGTCAGTCTTAGCTTTGTCTATCTCAATTCCATCTCGGGAAATAATATGTCCTAAGACTATACCCTTTTTAACCATGAAGTGACATTTCTCCCAATTCAAAGTCAAATTTTTCTCCCTACACCTTCCCAACATTTTTCTCAGATTAGACAAGCAATCATCAAAACAAGATCCAAACACAGAAAAATCATCAATGAAAAACTCCATGCATTGCTCAACTAAATATGAGAAAATGGAAATCATGCATCTTTGACAGGTAGCAAGGGCATTACACAGTCCAAACGACATTCTTCTAAAGGCATATGTTCTAAGTAGACAAGTGAAAGTAGTATTCTCCAGGTCCTCAAGACCAATAGAGGTCTAGGTACAACTGGAATATCCATCTAAAAAATAATAAAAGGAATGTCCAGCTAACCTTTCTAGCATCTGGTCCAAGAAGGCAAAGGGGAAATGATCTTTTCTAGTGGTAGCATTCAATTTTTTATAATCTATACACACACGCCACCCAAATTGAAGTCGAGTGGGGATTAATTTGTTCTTATCATTCCTAATCACAATAACACCGACCTTCTTAGGAACAACTTGAATAGGGCTAACCCACTCACTATTAGAAATGAGATAAATGATCCCATGGTCTAACCATTTCAATACCTCTTTCTTAACTACTTTCTGCAAAGTGGGATTCAAACGCCTTTGACGGTCACGGTAGAGCTTAGTATGGTCCTCTAAATGAATTCTATGTTGCACAATAGAAGGACTAATACCCTTAATATCCCCTAAAGTCCACCCTAGAGCTTCCTTATTCTCTCTAAGCAAAGAAATTAGTTTGTCCTCTTGGTCCTGATCCAAATCAGAAGCAATAAAATAGGTAAGGACTTATTGGGTCCTAGGAATGCATACTTAAGAGAATCAGGAAGGGATTTCAATTCAAGAGCAACCGAGAAAACAAATTTAGCAACATATTCAAACATAGCAGTGAGCAAACCATCAGTAGTAGTAATCAAACTCAAATACATCATATTCAAGCTCATCATCTATCAGAAAGAACTCATACTCAGTAGCAAGTACTTCATCAAAAGCATCATCAAATACAGAATCCCCTACCCAGTTAAGAGTAGAAAATTCCATATCATCAAATTCAGAAGGTTGTCTTTGCATGTTAAAGATATTCAATTCCAAAGTTATGTTACCAAAAGACAGTCTCATTATACCATTCCTGCAGTTAATAAGGCCATTGGCAGTAGCCAAGACAGGATGCCCGAGAATCATAAGAACCTAACTAGTTAAGTTGGACACCTTTCTCAGTTTTAATCAAAACAAAGTCCACTGGGTAAATAAATTCACCCACTCTAATCAGCATAACCCCAACTATCTCCCTGGGTACCCTAGTCAATCTATCAGCCAATTGAATAACCGTATTCACTTTCCTCACAGGCTCATTAGGGTTACCAAAAGAAGAGAAGGCATGACCCTTAGGGTTCACCTCAGGTTAACTCGGGAAAGTACCTGGTTTCTTAGAAGATGATGCTAACAAGAAAAACTATTCGATCATCATTCTTATCATTCTTTCTATGTTAGCATTAATCATTCTCTCCACATTGTTATTAATTCTCCTCTCCAATTTATCAATATCAGTATAACCAGGAGGAGGTTGAACTTGAGCTATAGGAGGTGGAGGTTTAGGTGCATTACGCACACCTAAGAAAGCCGGTCTCTGAAAGGAGTGTGAAGCATAAGAAAGGGGTTGGGAGTTGTTTCCAGGAAACATCCCAGGTTGATAATTAGGAGCCACAGCATTGGGTCCAGTATTTCATGAAAATTTAGGGTGATTCCTCTACCCTGGGTTATAATAAGGGGGGAAGGGTCCTTCTTAAGTCTCTGGAAAGCCATACTTGCTTGCTCTTGTTCAGTTGTCCACTGATGAGCAAAATAAGGATAAACACTCAATGAATGATCTAGGGCCTGACAATGAGAACAAGACACTTTAAAAGTCTGAGATAACTGGGACATTTGGGGAGATAATCCTATTAAAATGTTTTCTAAAATAGCAAGCTTAGACTCTAAGTGACTAACATCAGAGACAGAATGCAAACTACCCCTTGCAAACCTTGAACTTAGGCTGTCATCATGAGTAGTTTTTCACTGCACAGCTTTCTCAGCGAAGTCCTCTAAAAACTCCCAAGCAGCTGTGGGGCTCTTAGAAAGAAAGCCACCCTAACATATGAACTCTACTGTGGTCCTAGTCTGTTGGTCAAGTCCTTTATATACAATTTGGTACAAACGTACTTGATCTAAACCATGATGGGCACATTGGGCCAACAAAGTTTTGAATCTATCAAAATATTTCCAAAATGATTCCCTATCAAGTTGCACAAATTGATTGATTTCATTCCTCAGCTTAATAATCTGGGTACTAGAAAAATATTTTCTTAAGAACAATCTTACAAAATCATTACAAGAAGTAATAGAACTAGCAACCAAGCAATATATCCATCACTTAGTAGAATCTTTCAAAACAAAAGGAATTAATTTCATTCGCACAACATCAATGGGAATATTAGGGAAATGTATCATAGAACAAACTTCTTTGAATTCCCTTAAAAACAAATAAGTATCCTCTAAACCTGTAAATTTAGGGAGCATCTGAGTATAATGGGGTTTCAATTCAAAGGTCATATTCAGTGCAAGCACAGGCATAACAAAACATGATGGCAAAGTAGTCCTACAAGGATAGAAAATATCACTCAAAGTCGTTTCTTGTGCTATGATCTCTAATTCAAGTTTAGGTACAGATTCAAGTTCTAAGTCAGGGTTGAGTTCAATCCTTACGAGTCTTTGATCTTCAGGGTCTCTAACCTAACTAGTCATATAAACCCCACATCTTCACCAAAAGAAATCCTATTTTTGGTCTTTTAGTTTTCTATTTTTTTTTGAATTTTTAAATTTTTTCTTTTTTTTCTTTTTTTTTCTTATGTCAAACCCAACATCAAAATTAAAAAGTTACTCAACCCTAAAGACTATTTACATACAAAAAGTAACCAAGGCAAAAGGTTTATCAATTTCTAAACACAAATAAAATAGTCCCTTTAAAAACCGAACTCAAAACTTCCACATAACCCCCTTAGAGGTGATTTTCAAATTTTTCAAATTTTTTAATTTTAAAGCTTTTCTAATTTCTAGTCATTTTGAAGGTTTTTCTAATTTTTTTTAGATTTTAGCTTTTTCTAATTTTTTTTGGATTTTTGAAATTTTCAAGAAATAACTAGACTGAGTGACAATTGATATTGAAACAAGCAAAACAAAGTAAAACATTGGCAACTAAAAAGCAAATTGCTAAGAAAACGAAAATATGACCTAATCTTATGCTGTCATTCCCGGCAACGACACCAAAACTTGTTGGGATATTTTAAGTGATAAACTAAAGAGCCGCAAGCATATACATTTCGCTTTAGTACTTGAAGGTCGTATCCTTGGGGACGATGGTCAAGATTATGGTTACAATCTAATTCTTCCTTAAACTAACTAAACTAACAATCAACTAAACAAACCAATTGCAAGAAAAGATAATCTAATTCATTACTGCTTCTCACACAATCTCAATAGACCTAACGAACTTAAATAGAGCGAACTTAACCACAGTTCATTACATTACCTAAACAAAGAAACAATAGTTAAGAGCAAACAGCAAGTGGGACTGGGGCTTCCTTTCCTTGCCAAACTAAGGTCAATCTCCCCCTCAAAATGCTAATAATTGAGCAGAATCAACTTAAGGAAACCCAGCCAAGGAAAACAGAGCAACAAAATAGAGCACAAAAAATGCATCACAACCATCATCATTCTACTAAAACAAAGTTAACCCACAAAATCAAAATCAGAATTATCATCAATCAACTAAATTATTTAATAAAATAGGCTGACTAACGATACTTAATCATTATCACCACTTGCTTAAACTACTCAATTAAACTACCCGACTATGTCATTCAATAAACCAGATTAAGCTAATCGATGTTCAGCTATGTTCTGAAGCAAATAAAAGAGAAATCAAAGGATCAGAGAGCAAACCAACACAGAGAATGATTAAACTCGGCACAGGGGAGAAGATTAGCCAACACCACTGCCAACCAGATCAACCCTAGCGTCACCTCCCACCGTTAGAAACACCAAAGCCAGCAACGACCAAAGCCCAAATAGAGGAGGGGGAGAAAATGGAGAAACGTGACTATCCTTAGCCAAAATCACTACAATAAAAGTTTAATTCATATATATCAACTAGAATTCGATAAAAATCAACATGTTATTACATCAAAATCGAAACCCACAACTAAATAACAACAAACCTAACCCTAGAAATTGAAACGAAATGAATCTGAATTTTGAGAAAACGATTGCTAAAATTAAACTAACCAAACCTATAGATTCTCTAACCTCTAACTTGGAGCTCGCTCTTGCAATTTATACTCATGCGTCCTTCATTCTTCGCTATTCGATTCGAGATGCATAGGCAGAGATTACAAGGCTTCCGTGGCATTCATTCCGTGGATTACGGGTGGATGAGGATTGAATGGTGGTGAGCTGTTGCTTGACGGTTGAAGGTGATGAGTTGTTAAAGAGAGAGAAGAGATGGAGGTGATGAAAATGGTGGAAGTAGGTTTTAAGTTTCCAGGTTTGGGGCATGGTTGGATGTCGAGAAGAGGAGAGAGAAAGCGAGAGAAGAGATAACGAGGGGTAACAGCTGAGTCATGCGAGCTGCACATGCCAGGCTGGGGAGCTAAGGTCACGTGATGGGCACGCCTAGGGAGGGAGTTTTGGGCCAGTTGAATTGGGTTGCTTGTCTTTTTTTTTTTAATTTATTTTCAATGGGATGAAATAAGAACTGGGTCCAGCAATCCAAATCAACTTGAGTCAAGTCGGCCCATATCTAACATTTTTTTTGTATTTTTTGCATTTTTTCATAATTATTTGAAACCTGCAAAACAAACTAATCAAATAAAACCTTAAAATTATGATTATAACGAGCATAAAACAGGTGCAACAGTATCGTAAAAATGGCACATTTTTAGCACGAACAGGAGGCCAATCCTTGCCACCACAGGGGCGGTGATTGATGTGCAGGCCAGCACCATGTCTTTTCGATTGTGCGGGGTGAACATAGATTTCTATTTCGCTCTACACAGAATATCTCCAACCCCTGCTACTCACTCTTCTCCTACAATCCCTCTGCATTCTGCCCCCTCTGCCGCTGTTTCCAGGACCGAGATGTCTGATGGGGATGTGGGTCCTCATATGAGGTCTGTAGCATTTTTTGATCTTCCTCTACTAATACCAACAAGTCTTGGGATCACTTTTGCTTGTACTAGGGAGGTAGTGGACCCTATACCACCATTCTATATCTCTACTAGTCTACCTCCCTTGTCGCTATCTTCTATCATTTAGAGGTAAGGGTCAAGTTAAGGAACTAAAACAAGCGCTTCTTAGGAGGTAGCCTAAGTTTTATTGCTTTTTTTAAAAAAACAAGAGAGCTGAGTTAAAGTTCAGCCAGACGCATGGTTGGTCGTGCACATTTTGAACAGTCATGCACTCTAGATAGAGACTTTCCTGCATAAATGCACGGTCGTGTGTCCTCCTCCCAGATACACTGCCAATCGTGTGCTCGATACACGGCCATGCATGTGCTTCTAAATTACAGACATTGTCAGTTCTTTTTCCCTTTTCGCTCATTCTCTCTCTCTCGCTCATTATCATTCTCTCTCGAGCTCTCCTCCCCACTCCACCGCTTCAGCCACTGGC
>NCQV01056200.1:2222-12650 GCA_002740545.1 Lophocereus schottii | reverse complement strand
CTGGATGGTTTAAAGGGCTTGTTGTATACACTAAATGTAACCATGATTCCTACTGCAGCGAGTTAGGATTTTCTTTTTCTTATTTTTCATTTTCTTTTAGCTAGTTTAGTCGCTTTACTCAGGGACGAGCAAAGTCTTAGTGTGGTGGTATTTGTTCGTGCCAAAAATGTGTCATTTTTATGATATTTTTATACTTGATTTATGCTCGAAATAATTGATATTTTTAGATTTTGATTTTATTTTATTTGATTTTGTAGGTATTGAATAATTCGGACAAAATGCGGAAAAATGATGAAAAAAATGCCAACAACGAAACATTGGGCCAGATTGACTCAAACCTAACCCAAAAAATCATTAGTCTGCTTTCTTTTATAACCCAAAAAGAAAAAAATAAAAAAAATAAAATTGAAAAATCCCCCAGCCTCCCATGCGCGCCTCACGTTGCTTCCCTTCCCCCCTTAATCTCCTCTCATTTTCTCTCTCCTAAAAGCCCGAAAACCCCCCCAATCTCACCTTCTCTCTCCTCTTGGCTAACGGAAGCCCGCAACCCAGACCCTCACTTCACCATCTTCATCATCGCCATCTCCATCTCACCTCCCTTTAAATCATCTCTTTCACCCTCAACCATGCCACCTCCATTCGTATTTCACATAAGAGATGCTAGCACAGCATGCTCATTCCACCATCCGCATCAGGCTCAGATCGATGGTGAAGATAAGAAAGGAAGCTGTATAAATTGTAGGGTGCCGGCGCTTTTAGAAGATATTAGCTAACAATCTAGGGTTTAGGTTAGGTTTAGTTTAAGCTTTAGGTTTAATTTTAGGTTTAATTTCGCTTTTTAGTCATTCAAAATTTAGGGTTCTATTTTCGTTCATCCCTTTCCATTTTTAGACTCAACTTTATCCTTCAAATTCATGTAAATTGGTTTGATTTCATCAATTCCAAGTTGTATTTGCAAGGTTTAGTTATTTTAGGCTTTGAAATTTATGAAATTGGTTCAACTTGGAAATGGATTATCTGCTCATGATTTGATCTTTCTGGGTTTGATTGCTGTTCGTTCTTATTTTCATCCTCTATTTTGCCCTGAGTTCAACGTGTGTTTATGGTGATTCCACCATTTTTGGTGGCAATCGAAGCTTGTCTACGGTGGAGTAGCGTTCTTGGCCTCATCCTGTTCAAGGTCAAGAGATTGGGTTTGATTTCTAAGCTCCATCTCTTGCAAAGTTCTAAGTTAAATGCTGCTGAGGAAATCCAGAAATGCCCCTCCCCTGCTTCTCTTATTTGGTTTCTGATGAGCGTTTAATATGTTGTCACTAGATGCTGTAAGTTCTGATTCAGTTTTTTTTCCTCTGTTTCTGTTCTCAATCTCGTCCTGGTAGCTCAGTTTTCTTTTGGTTTTTTTTTTAAGTAGTTTGGTTGATGTGATTTTATTTTGATTTTAGTTGAGTTGAATTAGTTGATTTTAGTAGTTCGGCTAATTTAGTTTATTGTGCGTTAGTAGTTTGGTTGATGTGATCAAATAGTTCGTTGCTCAGTTGCTCATTTCCTCCCCTGTGGCCCTCTTCTAGGTTTGAAAACTAGATGGCTTTAATGCAACTATGGTTTGAGATGATACAACTGACTATGTTTGGCTTTGATTCGTGGTTGTGAGTTTAAGGGTTTTAGCTCTATCTAAATGATTTAAATTGGTTCTATTGATGCTTTGTTTCAATTCAAGCGTTAGTTACTCAATCTATGCTTTCAGTTGAGGCACTTAAACCATTCCCCAAACCTTCTTAGTTGGCAGCATTGTTTTCCCTTTGTGGCTCTGTTTGCTGTTCATAATCTTCAGTTGATGGATTGTGGAATATATTTGATCCCTGGATTGTACTGGTATTGATTGCGTTTATTTTTAGAATACTTCGATTTGCTACATTTAGATCCTATTAGAGTTAGAGCATAGTTAGAGATTATTTAGAATTTTGTTTGTTTATAGTCTATGTTTTACTTGTTTATTGTTTAATTAGCTTAGGATGTCGCTAGAGCAGTTTAAACTCGTGCTAAGTGACCTTAATCTCTTCCATCGTCACTGTGGAGACGACCCTCAAGTACTACGATGATAGTCATACACTTGCGGCACTTCATTTTATACTCAAATTTATCGTACAACAAACAATACATGATACACCAAGATAAATGCAGGAGAAGGCGGAGATACAAAATTGAGCAAATAACAAGCAACATGGTTGTCTTCATTTTGAACCTGGCTAAAGAGAGTGGGTTGAACGAAAAAATTATTGTGTCAGTGGCCCAAATCTAGCAGCTAGTTTAGCTTTGTATGTGCCCAAACAAAGAGACATTAGCACCTCTTCTGAAGACAAACAAGGCGAGCCTGCATGTGATGCTTCAGCCCATACTCAAACACTCATATAGTTCTTCTCTCACCAATCAGGTGCGCTTCATCCTAAATCATTGAAAGCCCAAGCAGCCCAGCAACAACATCTTGCCCATATACTATAGCCCAACCATACACCTAAAGCGTAGGATACGCATATGGATTATACACTAACATCACATGACCGTATCCAATCTTAGTTTTTCTATCCAATTTAGTAGGGCCTACAGCTCATTTCATGTCACTTTGCAAATTGAATATTTGCCGAAATCTCTTTGTGCCTAATTCTCACAAATTGCCCACTAGAGCAAGTTGACAACCTTCCTAAGCAAGCTCGTTTTGTCGTTAAGTCTTTAGGCAACTTTAGCGGGTACAACAAGGAGCTTTTATCACATTTTGGAGGAGTCTCGATTCTATTTTTAGCAAATCACAAAAAAAAACTTTTTTGGCTTAATATTTTGGAGGGAAAAACAGCAGGGTAAGAAGATCATAGAGACATAATTTTACTGTTATGGCTTAAATGAAGCCCTAATCAAGTTCAACTATTATTGAATAATTCACCATAGTTTTGATGAGTCATGTTATATTTATTAACCTATGCCTAGACAGGAGTGGATTATATCATGTTTCAATATTTCATGCTAGGATTAGATAGATTATGTCTTGAACTAGGTTACTCTATCTTCGTATGTCACTCCAACAAATCTAACAGTGTCACGACGTTGATATCAAAAGTGTTGTTACAAGATTAGTGGTGAATTCTACGCCGTCATACACATTAAATTTTTACTTACTCCTTTGACATGTCTTTGTTTTCCATTCAATTTATTTTCAAAAAAAAAAGAAAAAGAAAGGTGTAAAATTGAATTGTGTTTGATCTAAATATTTGGCAAGTTTAATCATAAAGAGAGTGACCAAAAATCTATATTTCATCCACTAGCTCAAGTCAAAACCCAAATGCACAAAGAAAAAGGAGACAGGGGGGACCAAAAAAAGAACGAAAAAATGTTTTATGATGGAGATTTTCTCAAGCTGCAATCCAAATGACCCCCCCCCGCTCATTAATCACTCCTGTCCCTCACTATCTTCCCTCTTGTCTTTTTTTCCTCTACCATCAGAAAACCAATTCACATGTCTTCCTTACATTTGAATGTTTTTTGTTGCCTTCTTCTCATCTCTTTTTGTATGTTTTATTTTAATTTCTTTTATTTCCATTTGAAGACTTTGCCATTAGGGATTTTAGTGGGTTCGTCTGTATATAAACTCTCTTATTTACCCTAGCAAGGGACCTTCTTCCCCTTTCAAAATCTCCTCACTCTCTTGCATCCTCTCTAACCCTCTCTAGCAAGTTTGAATTTGTAATTGGATTTGATTAAGTTTAATTAGCTTTTTTAAGAGCTAGTTAAATTTGATGAAATCTCTTGAAGTCTTTTAAAATCATTTCTTTTATAAAAATCTCTAAAGTTAAAATTTCTTAGTTAGTTTTAGTGTGTGTTGATTACTTCTCTCATGAGCTAGTAATCTGAATAAACATTTCTAACTTTGTTACACTAATTGTGTTAGATTATTTTTCTTGTTCATATATTTACTTAAACGTATATTCTTGTATATATGTTTTCCTTTTATTTTTGTATTTTATTTTTGCACTAGTCTTTCATCATGTTGCCTAATTTTTCTTGTACTAACTATTGTACTAATGTGCGTTTCTCTTGTCACTCCTCTTATATCTGGACAAGGCCATTGTTCAGTGGTTTTCAACCTCGGGTTCTTCCGCCCTTACGCTTAGCTCCTTCAAGGTTGTTCCCTCTACTTGCGTTGGAACTATAGTTTTGCAATTTTTCGTGAGTGAGTCAGTGAGGCGTGAGAGCTGGCGTACAATGTGTGCATTCTTTTTATTTTTTCAATTCTCTCTTTACCTTCGCCATCTTGATTTTCTATTTTGATTAAAGAAAGGGTATAAATGGGCTGAATTCATGCTCCAAAATCATTGAATAAGAACTTGGAATAAAAGTGATTGAAATAAAATCAGGTAATTTTCATAGGTCAAGTTTAAGGGCCTTTTTTTGGTTCATTTGGAACTCAATCTATCTTATTTTAGTAATATTGAATACAACAATGAAAGGACTTTCTAAAGAGTTGTCATTGGCCCAGATTGGAGCTTGAGAATGGCCATAGCACCTATTTTTCTACAAGGTGTCCGAATGGTCCAAAATCACACCATCTTCTAGTTTTCCTCATTGTTCACCTTTTTCTTGATTTTTTCCCGAAAATACTTTCTTCGCATAAGATAAAGTAGATTTCTAGAACTTTTCAAGCTGATATATCATGTGTCCTAGCTTTCATAGTTTGTGAGATATGAAATTTCAAATTTAGAACTCCACAACTGGATTTTTTGTGCAATTTATATTAGATCTTCCATTTTGTAAAATAGAAAACAATACTTTAGAGTTTTCCCTAAATTAAGGTAGTGTTCTGTCGGGGGAGAAATGGTTTTCCAATTTTCCGTTGTTTGGCACAACATAGGATGTAAAATTATTTTCCAAGGCAAATGATTTCCCCTCCATGGACGAAAATGATTTCCTTTTTGAGAAGATCGGAAGTCGATTTTCTTCCTACAACTCGTTAATGATATGGTCAATCGAAATTTAGATGCACAATTTGATTTCAATAGTTTGGATCGAAACTTGTTTATTCGATGTGGAATATTAAAATAAACTCAAATCTGAATTTTTAGCTCAAATTTCTTCCATTTGATCGGCAGTTATCTCTACCATGACAATTTAATCGATCTTGTTTCCCACTAAAACAATTCAATCGACTCACCATTAAAATCATTTCAATGGTTTGGATCAAAACTTGATCATCAGATAAAAAATATTAAAATTAGTTCAAATTCAAATTTTGAGCTTGATATTTTTTCATTTTGCCAGTATTTTTTCTACAATGACAATTCAATTGATATTTTTTACCAGTGCAATCAATATTTTTCATCACTAGAAGTTTGGATTGAAATTTGATTATCGGATATGAAAGATTAAGATATGCTCAAATCCAAATGTTTTTCGTCACTCAATAATTTCAATGGTTTAGATAGAAGCTTGATTATCCAAGAGGACGTATTGAAAAAAACTCAAATACAAATTTTAAGCTCAAAACTACGACCATTTAGTCAATATTTTTTGCTATTTAAATAATTCAGTTGATGCTTTCTTATTTTTCATGAAAAATGATTTATCTTGTACCAAACAACGGGAAACATAACATGAAAATCAATTTTCTTTGGAAAAACATTTTCCACATAAAATAATTTTCCAGGAAACTATTTTCCTTCCAACCAAACACTACCTAAAGTAAAAATTCCACAAATTCCTACATTTGTCTATTTTATGCCACTAAAGTAGTTTTGTAAAATTTGTATTCAATAATTTTTAATATACACAACAAAACGCCCTGTCCAGGATAACAAACTCAGTCTTAGCACCAAAGCTTTTGTTTTACCAGAGTCATATTCCTTTGAATCTTGACTCCAAAACTTTAAAAATAAAATTTCATTTGGATCCTTTTTGAAATAGATATGACTTCTTGAATTTGGCATTCATAGTTTTTCTCAAGGTGCATATCAATTTTAATCACTTAATGACTTTTAAAAATAATAAAATTGTGTAATTAAACTCTTCATAAAGTTTTCTAACTTTATGAATAGTTATCGATGTGTTGGGGTCCATTTTACCCAAGATCTAGATTTTCCTTTTAAAACTATGTATAAATCATTTTTTTAAGGATAATTGAATCCATTCAAATAAATGGGTACTTAAGTCATTTCCTAACCTTCAAAACTCATATATTGAACCTAATAAATCCTCCAAGAAGCAATGGTGCTAGATTTATACAAAGATTAAGACATTTGTTTATCTATATTAGATCTCTTGCATATAAGAAAACTGTACAGATTTCATGTAGTCATTCAGTCATTATTTTGCAATATTCTAGATGATGTAAAATCCTTGCTCTAACATTCAAATTATAAAATCATCTCTTTGAGTATGAATTAGTCCATTTATAATAAATCAACTCGACCATATAATAAAATGAACCGTTTAGGACCATTAATCATTATTTAATCAAACTCGACATAAGGCACATAAACCGAGATACAGCACCTGGGCCATGGCGCTAACCCAAATCATTTCTAAATCATTCTTAATTTCAGCCCAAGGAAGGTACTAGAGCTAGGCTTATAGCAGTGATTCAAGGGATGATAGTAATCATAACTGCCCCTTCATGATTACCTTGATGCTGATCATGATTCATAACGAATTTGACATATACTAGTTACTAATCTCCAGACGTGCCATTACATGTATATATCTGTAGATATTTATATTCTTGTCCTTAGGTCTGATGTATCCTTTAGTGTGTGATTATGACCCTTCATCAAACTCGAGGTCATAATTAGAAATTCGTTCATGTTTAATCTTTGGGATGGTTGACGTCCATCTCCATTCAAAATAGCCTTCACACCTCAATCGTTATCCCCAATGGACTATTTTTAGATTAGATATGACACAATAGGTGATCATATCCTCTTGTTTGGTAATGTGCAATAGGTAAGAACTCTATCTTAAGTTTACACGAACCACTAGCCACCAATAACCTACCTATTATCTCCATGACAATCCTTCGCATTCTATACCAAAGAAATCATTTTCTATGTTGAAATGAGAGTGTTAAGTGGTATAAATTCTCATATATATGCCTAGAATAGAGCTAAAACCCAGAGTCACTCTCGCTATTCTCATATGAATTGATTCAACTCCTGACATGATTCATCTTCAAAGTCTCTCAACATGACCATTAGACAGGGAAAATGATTCTCAACCTTTTCCAATTGGAACTCATAGGCCGGTGATGGAGCCCCATTCAAAACCACGTAGGGTTTGGATCCAATAATAAATTTAAGTCTAAGATGATCAGTACTAGAGTAGTTCGGCTCTTATCCAAATGCAAACCCATCATGTATTGACCAATATGTTGGCCTTGAGTCATTTATTTGTATGCTTGCATGCGCACTCCTACCTATATATATACATACATGTTTCTTTTCATTATTTGACAATTCACTTTCAATAACCAATTGACCACCATTTAGGAGATCAAAAAGGACACAAGATATTAGTAGGATCCCATTCCTAGGATGGAGGAAGTAGTAAGTCCCTGACATTCGCGCTGCCTAACCACGACCTTGAGCCCATGATGTTAAGTTCCTAGACCAACTTTCATTGATTTTTCACTTATTGGGTATAAGAGTAATCTTCATTATCAAAAAAAGGGTTTTGAAACTGTTTTATGAAGATCCCATCCTTGTTCGGGCCATAACAAGAGTGGCGACTCCAAACCTTCCACTGTTCACTTGAGATATCGGCCTCAACCTAGAGTGATCTTCTCTCATGGACGCGATCCGAGTGCCACAATCGTATGTCTGTTACTCTGTCTAATTATCTTTGTTGTACATATTTTATTGAGTTTAGTTAACTTAGTTTAGTTATTTTAGTTTTCAAAGATTAATAAGATGATTAATTAACGCAGACAAAATTATTCCAGTTAAATGTTGTGGTTCTTGTGGGATCTATATCCTATACTCGCTAGTCTATAGTTGACGTTGTGCATTTACAAGTAAAATGGGTCTTAAAATGGAACATAAAATTCACATCTGTTGGGAGGGGGAATATAACCAAAGATTTATGATGCATCCATATTCGAGAGAGGGAATATCATGGAACTCCTTGGTATTATCAATTTTAGATATAAAGTTTTGTTAACATTTTTTATTTTTTTAAAGCATATCTAGTAAAGTATTTATCTTATCATCTCCTTATCAAGATTGAAGTGACTATAAAAGCAAAAAGAAAACTTTCACATGCAATAACAGAATAAAACGATATAAAATTAAAATTATTATCATATACCCCTTCATATATACTTTAATCTTATTTTTAACCCACCCTTAATTTTTGGAATCATTGGTTAACCCTCTCATCCTAGTTATTGTAATCATATTTAGGAAATATATTATTCTTTACTTATGTTACCTAAAAATTTTTAATTAAAAAAGAGAGGTCATATGATAACAATATTTAGGGTGAGGCAGCTTAAATAATAACTCTAACACTTAAGTTAAAAACAGAATTTATCTAAATGTGAAGGGGCTTATATGATAAAAACTCTATTAAATAAACACTGAAAACTAAATGAAAAATCACTTACAACAACAATAATAACAAAAATACAAAAATAGAAATATAAAAGTAATTATATTTTGGATTCTCTCCACTTGTATGAGTATTTACAAGGATAAGAATGCCTATATTTAGATCTCTCTAACCCTGCAACAGCGAGGCCACAATGGGAGTAGTTTTTTTGTTGTTGTTGCTATTGTTGTTGTTGTAAAATTATAAAAATATCATTAGGTAAACTCATTCCAACATGAATTAATTAGTGACCAAAAAATTTTAAGATTATAACATCAATCTTAATTCACATAAACCTCATTTGTGCAAGCTTTAAGCTAATGATAATGATTAAGTTTATCGATAAAGAAATGAATCAAGTGTATCACAATTGAAATTAGCATATGCAAATTCACATAGGAAGCCTTTATTTCACCATGATAATTGTATTTCATTGCTGAGAATATTTAATATAAGAATTGAGGAAGTTAGAGTTTCAAGAAATTAAAAATTAAGGTCCAATACTGAAAATATTTATTAAAGTGGTCATTATTGAAGTTGGGATTAGTGCATTGTTTAGGTAATCGAAATTAGAATAATCTTTATATTATAAATACTAAAATGTGTAAGAGGTTGAGTGTTGAGAAAATAAAAATGCTAATATGAGAGTGAATTTCGAATTTTTATATACTATGAACAGTCCATTAAATAAATCTCATCATCTCCACCGTTGATTAAGTTAAAAAATTTTAAAATTAAAAAAAATCCCACTAAATAGTTAATGCGTGACAGTTGTCAGGTTGTAATTGTATCTCACTTTTGCACGTCTCCTCCCTTTACGGAACTCTCTCTCTCTTTCTATCACTGTTTCTCTCTCTATCTTCTGGACTCCTCTCTCCCAAACTAATTCCATGGCGCCAGCCTCCTCTCCTTCTCTCTGAAATCATCGTTCTGCGTTCCCATCGTTCTCCATTTTCCATTGTTCCTCTTCATCAATGGAAGAATGGGCTGCTACACCCCCTAAAAAACAGTCACTTTGGTATACAACTAGTCTGGCTCGGTGCGAAGGTTTTCACCATGGTCTCAAGGGAGCTTTCGGTCATTTCTTTTCTAATTTTTGGGATTTCACCATGGTCTCAAGCGAAGGTTGAAGATTTTCACCATGGAATCACCGTCTGTCAGAGCCGACCGCCCGCCCATCCCTCTGCAATCCTCTTTCTCCATTCCTTGCCTTGCCATGACTGTGGAGCCAACAAATCAATTTTTTGTTTTTCATTGCTCATTCGCTTGTCTTAACTAATTGTTGCTGAGCATTTGTCGAAATTGGTAAATGATCAAGTTGCTTATGAATTTCTTCTTTTTCTGTGATTCTGCATGCTTATCAATTTTTCATGCTTCTGCATGCTCGAATTAATGGTATTCTTGTGTTTCAGAATTTGGGAACTGGGTTTTTGCTTTTCAATATTATGAATACAATAGTAATTAAGGGAAAGGCTATAAAATATGGGAATGACATGTTCTCTTCTGGCCAATGACACATGTTTTTGTCTATTTGACTCTAATGCAAATTTAGTCCCTTGGTGCAGGTAAAGATATGTGCCTTGAGCAACACTATAACAATCACTGCTTTATGAAGGTTTATCTTAGATGGGATTATCACAACAAGGTGCAATCTATAGCTTGAATAATGATTTCACATGTAATGGGCTACAAAATTGTTATTTCAAATCATTTAGGTTATGTTACCTTACTGACTTCTTTGCATCTTCTGCTCATATTTGTGTTCCTGATGTGATATTTCTTGGATCATGAGTTCTTCACATGGTC
>NCQV01056199.1:1508-15994 GCA_002740545.1 Lophocereus schottii | reverse complement strand
TTTAAAGGACATAAAAACTGACCACTTCCAACGTCTCCAGCAATTTGCCAAGCTGGTGAGCATGCTCCTCTTCATCATTCACACCATCAAGCATTATATATTCAATAAAAATTCTCTGTTGGCTAGATCCCAAAGCCAAATGCAGGAGAGAGAGAGACATCATGTAAAAGAGAGAATTCAAGACATTAGTTCTCTATGATGTTAAACACAACACAGATACCCAAAACAGGAAATGAGAAACCAGCAATACCTATTCCGCTGATATGAATGAAGTGCATCCATAAGCTTCCCCAAAGGAAATGCCCTGGCAGCTGGCATAATTTGGCAACGGATTTCTTGAACGGGTGCATGAATTGACACTGCCAGATTAAGATTAGGAAGATCACATTGAAGCTTGTTGATTGCAGGTATAATTCCAACCTGCAAGTTTTTCAATGCAATAAAAACACTCCAAATTCATCACAATGAGCCAGTAGGTCTTTTCAATAATTCTGCCACACATTAAAACCAGAGGCCATAAAAATTCTCTCACTAAATGCCAGAATGAAATATTTAGTTCTATCTTGAGATTCTAAATGAAATTAAAAAGGGCTATATATGAAAGCGGCATGTCTTCACTGAGGGACAACCAGAGCCAAACAAAGACAATATAAACAAAGATTCCATAAAGGATGCAGCCAAAAATCAGTCAAGAGGTTCCATACCGTAGAAACAGTGATTCTCCTCGGTGACAATTGAAATGGTGATCTTGTCATCATACGAACAGCTTCCACCAATGCTAAGTAGTTATTCAGTGGTTCCCCCATTCCCTGTTGATAATATAAATCATCAAAAGCAATGAACATACTTCTGCTAAGACTCCCAACTAGTGGGGATTGATCATGGGGAAACTTCAGGAGATGCTAAAAGTTTCAGTCGCTTGTAATGGGAAGAGCCAGTTGACAAATATAATAACCTTATAACAGAACACAAAAGACAGGCATCTTGGGGCAAGCAAGATTTAGCTCATCTCCAGCTCATCAAGAACATTACTTTCTAAAGAAGTTTGTATGCCCTACCATTATGATAGTGGACTTTAGGACAGAGATCCCTTTGTCCATATTTTCCAGCCTCCTCACTGTCTCTTCTACTGGCATGTTATTTCCGTCCTTTCTTGTCTGTCTCTTGTAGCTACTAGTTTTTAGTACTGGTCATTGTTATTTTGGTTTTTTCTCGCTTCCACTGTCTTTATTATCTCCACTCATATTTGTTGGAAACATTTTTTGATGCAATGACAAAATATACTTGACAATACCTCATGATTCTTGACTTTATTAGAAGTAATATGAGGATCTCACATCTCAAATACCATCAAGTAATTCTCATACTAGTAAATCATCACCCACAGCTCAAACGATGCAAAATTCAACATAGATAGCATTCATAGAACCTTTCATAGCCATGGCAACTCATGGGATTTAGTAGTCAGATTTCCTCTCTTACACTCATGGAAAAATTTTAGCAGATCAACAAGATACTTGACAATACCTCATGTGCCTCCACTTTATTAATAATAACACATAATAGTATTATGTAGGGCCGAATATACAGCAAAAGTGTACCAAATTACAATCAATTTGCCATATATATTATGAATAAAACTTCGAGGAAACACACGTGCACCAATGGTGCAGTACTCGCCGTCCAAGTGAGAGGTTAGGGGTTCAAATCCCACTACTTGGAAGGATTAGCTTACCCCTTCCTCCTTGCAAGTGGAAACTTACCTTTCATTAAACAAAATAAAAAACTGAAAAAAGAGAGTAAATTATGAATAACACTTCAAGATATAAACAATACTTGGTATATAAAAACACAGTAGAATTTAAAAGCAGCGTAGGTTGAAATGTCTAGATTTCCCATGAAAGAAAACATTGTTACTGCAGTATATATAGACTTATCAAGTAAAGGCATCCCCTTAGATACAACAAACCATCGACTTCCTCCAGCAGTTGCAAGACGAATTCTACGAACCCATTACTTTTCCTAAATGCTCAAAATAATAGTTTGTTGAATATATGACCAGAACTCGGTTCAGTCAACAATTCAAAGTAACGAATGAAGAAACAAGAGAAGTGCAATAGCTGGAGATAATATTTAATCAACAATAAGCACTAAAAGCCACTTCATAACATAACTAGCAAAATCCTCTTCAATTGATAGAGGAAAATCTCAAGTTCTATGTGGTTGCTTAGAGCTAAATTGTTGTGATATAATTACCCATTATTCCGCTAATTGCTCACCCACTAAACATAAAACCAGAAATTAATAGGTATAGGCACAAAACTGTTAAGCTTCAACAAAACGTGAAATTACAAGCAAAACATAGGGTAAGAACCAGCCACTCGCACAAAGCTTTCAACGATAGAAAATATTCCCCTTAAAATCTCCATCTCGACAATGTAATATATAATCAATTTGAAGACTGGTTCAAACATTTTGGGAGAAACAATAAGAAAATCTTATGTTATAGATTATGGCATATTCCGTATAAATTGATGATTGCTTCGGATGGTATGTAACCAAAGGTTACTGGAGATTATATAAGTGGAAATCAAACAATTTAATAAAAGTTAGAAAATAAATTTTTAATTACAATTTTTCCAACGAACCCCCACATGATTTAAATTTATAAACACAAAACAAGAGTATAAATACTTAATTAAATAATACAGCAATTATGTATATTACTATGGGTGTAAGGCATACTTCGGTTTGAACCTACACATAATGTTAATGAATTTCAACATGAGGTAGAATTAGTGAACTTGTATCTTGAACAAGGATTCTTTTGGTCAAGTCTCTACTACACACATTCAATAAAGGGATTATTTCATCAATTCTCTCAGAGGAATGAGTGTCATGGGCACAGTATCCTGTCTTCATCTCGTAACTGCTATTTATGATTAGCTCATATCCTCATAGTGGCGATCCCACCTCACACCAACCAGGTTAGCCTCCGAAGGGTGATTTGTGACTCCCACTTCCCATATATCTCTATCTTTGGTAAGAGTAATCATGGATCATGCTTACTAGTTTTCAAAGTTAAGAGCCGAAGGTCAAGCCACTATATAAATAACTCAAACTTATAATCGTTGCAACCTCCAAATAGTATTCCATCCTAGGAGTGGAACTCAAGATTCCCTGCAAAAGATTTAATTTTTTTTTAGTTCATCCATTCAAGAGATCATCATACCTTTGAAAACATGTGTCCATTGAAGTGACTATCTATGGACCTCAGCTCCAAATAGGGGAAAACAAGAGTATCCATTGAAGTGACTATCTATGCACTTCAGCTCCAAACTAGGAAAAATAAGAGTAAGAGTACCAAAAGAAACTGAAGGGTGAACTAAAAGTGCACTGTAACTTTTTGCGGAGAATTCCAGATTCCACTGTTATGATGAGGTGCTCTTTGGTGCTACAACGATTATAAGGTTTAGTGATTTATAGTGGCTTGACCATATGAAAAGTAGTAAGCACAGGACTCAAGATAACTCTTGGTGAACCAAAGGCATATGTTTACAGGGTGGTAGCCACACATGAGGCTCACCTAATTAATGTGTAGTGGAATCACTACTATTGGGTATAAGCTAATGTCTAATAAACACTCGTGAGACAAGATACAGTGCACATGGCTGTATGGCGCCCCTTGGACAAAACTAATGAAATAATTTCATAGCGTGTGTGAGGTAACTAGAGCCTTAGCCAAAGAAATCTTAGTTCAACACGTGAGTTCACCATTTTCTCTCATGTTGAAACTCACTAACCCTAAGTGTGCCACAAGGTACCTTACTTTATTAAGTTAGATTTTTGTTTAACCCATTTTTAGTTTATATTTTTAACCCATTTTTAGTTTATATTTTTAAATCATGTGAAGGATTGTTGAAAATACTGTGATCTAAAATTCATTTTCTAGCTTTTTTTAATCGTTTGCTTCTCACCTATACAATCGGTAGTAATCTTTCTTACTTACCATCTCTTAGGGCAGGCTCAATTTATACAAATCATACAAGTAAATAGTAATAAATTATTTGTTTATTATCTCTCCCAAAATGTTTTGACTTAATCTTCAAACTATATTGCCGAGATGGAGATTTTTTAAGGGGAACATTTCCTATTAGTGAAAGCTTAACTTGAGTGGCTTATTCTTATCCAAAGTTTTGCCCCGAATTTCATATTTTGTTGAAGCTTAATAGTTTTGTGCCAATTAACTTCTAGCATTAATGTTAGTGGGTGCATAGTGGGATAATAGATAATCATATTCCTCTAATTTAACTCCAAGTAACCACTTAGAAGTTGATGTCTTCCTCTATGAACCGAAAAGGATTTTGACAGTTATGCAGGGCTTTAAAGGGGCTTTCAAGCCTTATTATTGATAAAATGCTATTCTAATTATTGAAAATTTTGTTCATTCTTCACTCATTATTTGAGTTGTTGATTGAATCAAAATTATGGTCATATATTTATTTAACAAACTAATATTTTTAGCATTGCGAAAAATAGTCAATTTGATAAATTCCTCTAGCTGCCAGAGGAATCCTATGGGTTGTCGTATCTTGGGAATTGAGCAAACATGATGATTCGTAACAATACAGTGAGGGCATTTCCTCTTTCCAGAAACCCATGCGTTTTAATTCATGTTACTTCTAAACTCTACTCTCTTTTTATATATAAGTTGTCGTTTCTATCAAGAGGTGTTATTCATGATGGATATGGCAAATCTGATATACATAAAAGTTATTGTTTGTATTTTGAAGTGTTATTCATGACATTTATGGCAAATCTGATGTAATTTGGTATATTTTTTATGTATATGTTGCTGCGACAAGATGCTATTTGAGTTGTAACATGTTCGTAATATTCATCAATAAAGTGAAGACTCATGAAGTATTGTGAAGTATGTTGTCGGTTTACTAAAATTTTCCCAATAATATTAGTTGTCATTAGCTTCAAAACTCTTTGTCCAACTATTGTTATTCTAGTACTTTATTTTCTTTGTATTTTACTACTACTTCCCTCTTGCAATGGTCTTTGTCGAATTCATCACTTCTCTTATTACTTTGAAAATCACTTCTTACTCGAATATTCGACACTTCATGACCCAAAGGTACAGTCATCGAACAAATTACTCCAACACTTTGTGAAAATAATAGTTTACTACCCTAACATTTCGATGAAATTGTAATTTAGTGCTCTTTCTAGACAAAACATTCAGAAATTATTTTTGAGCCCAAAATTGGATATTTTTTGTAATATAACTTTTTTTGTAAGAAGTTTTGTGCCCCATATAAGGTATCAACAACAACATATGCTAAGTCCTAGTAATGGTAATAGTACAACTATAGTCAATAAAAGATGCCCAAACCCATTAATACCAACGTTGCTTCTTTAAATGCCAACAAAAAATAGTAAAATAGAAAGAGTATCTCCGTTCAGGGGCAGAGGGACATAATTTCTAGATCTTGTTACCAAGGAAAGGATCAAATTATTCGTCCCTTAAAACCTCATGGCACTAAATTATTATTTTCACAAACTTCTGCATCACTGATCACTTTATTCACTGGTCATACTTGAGGATACCAAAGTGTCAACTATTCTTCTACTTTATTATTCCAAAACTTTATTTTCCTTGTATTTTACTGCTACTTCCCTCTTCTAGTGATCTTCTTTGTGAATTTTATCATTTTTTATTACTTTGAAAAGCACTTTTTATTCATTTATATTTTGTTTTAATTTTTCAATACACCACTGGCCATCATTTCTATGTATTTTCACTAATCGTGTTGAAATGCTTCGATGTCATTCCTAAATTGTCTCTCTTGCAGTCGTGTTAATGCCACAATGAATACATATAGGGTTAAATACTTTGTAACTTGCAAAGGAAAGAAGATTACCATGAAAACAACATTCCGTATATTTGATATCCTAGAGGCATGTGCCAATTGCTCAATAATCTCTCCTGTTGATAAATTACTTTTGAATCCCATGCTTCCAGTAGCACAAAACTTACAACCCATTTTGCAGCCGACCTGAAGGAAATGAAGATTGTCAGTTGTTACTGCCAAAACCTCCAAAGGTACTGCCACAGATGATGTTACTACAAAAAATCTAGAGTAACTTGCCATAAAAGAATTAATAGTCATCATAAAAAGACATTAAAACCCACCCCTAAAACAGCTGTAATAACTCCTTATAAGAGGCAGCCTTACTCAATATGAGCCAAATAAATGAATAAATTGAAACCAGTTACAACAGAATAATCCCAGATCTTGAAATAGTTCGCCGTTAATGCAGGCTGGTTTGATTGCTCACAATCCTTCCAGCCCTCCAATAATCTTATATCTTTAGCTGCTAATCAATGAGTTCTTTTACAACATTTATAGAATAAGACAATGCCTCTTCAGATCATTTCATAGAATCAGTCTTAAGTAATAATATGTCTATAACATGCAGGGAGTAATTTTTTTTAGTGCCATAGGACCTTCTTGCTTTATGACCTTCTGTAAGATTTAATTGCCTCATGCCTTCTGCAGTCTTGCCATGGCATGTTAAGAAAATATAAGGACCTCTAATAAAAAATTAAAAAAGAATTCACAGCCGATTCTCTAAATGAAAACTCCTTCTCATGGTACAAGTACGTCAGGATACGTTCACTTCAATCCACTAAAAAGGAGAGAACAATATGGTATAATACCTGAGATGACACACACAAAGTAGACCTTGGACCACCAGGACGTGGTTTGCCAGCATATTTTCCTAAACGGGTATCATATCTCATTACCACAGCTTCCACAAAAGCTCCACTCTGCAACAATATATATGAAAAATCAGAAAGATTATTCAGATTTTACACGTAGCTGCTTGATTAGACCAACATAATCAGTTCAACAACAACCACTGCACCACCAAAAAAAAAAACCCTCATTTCCACCCCGAATTGCAAACTAAAAGAGAGAAAGCTAGATATCTTTGCACTCCCATTTAAAAGAGTAACAATTGACAAAGAAAATATTTAAAAAAAACCTAAAGAAAATGCTACCGCAATCAATTCTTTACTCATATTTTGTCATGCACAAGTTTCTTCGGGTGAATTGAGAATGAACAAAATTTTGCTCCCGCCCTTTCTCACTGTTAATAACCACAAAACAAGAGTGGTTGACTACTTGATGCAAGACAAGAATAACGGAGGAAATTCTGAACATAGGGTCCCCAACAATACTATAACTTTTAGCAAGTTTTTATTTTTAGGTATAGATATATATTTTTANNNNTTTTCATATTAATTTATAGCATATTTTAGAGCTACGTTACTTGGACTCGGTACGAGTATCCGATATAGATACATATCCAAGTGTCAGATGCGGCTATTTTCAAAAAAATTCACAGATTTTCATTGTAATTTGAAGTGTCAAGTATCACACCCTTGTCCAAATGTCGAGGGTAAAACACAGGCACAGTGAAGTAAATGAACAGTCAGAGTAACACAATTTTAGAGTACCCTACATAAAGAGATTTATTGGTATTTTAGCAAAATGCAATTTCCGCACTTGCTATTATTTCAATTAATATTTTTAATCCTTTAATAGTTTATTTAATATCTTCTAAGCTTCCTAATGTCGTTATGACTTGTATCTGTTTAAAGTGTATAATGTAGTGGAGATGATCAGACTATGAATACTTATTCATATAGCACTTGAATTGAACATTTATCTGCATGCAAATTTTCGGTTCTATGTGAGCCCTTTGTTGTAGAAAATGTCTACATCACTACTACACTTTACTTTTATGTACTCTTTCCTATTCTTAATAAGTCTGGTCAGTGAGCTTCCAAACAAAGCCCTAAACACTATGCATGAATCAAAACACTGCAATCAGCGCCCACAAAGTCACGGCTATAATCCCAATACAACCTTGTTAGATAGAATCAAAAATTAACATCGAGCCAATTTTATAACCAAGAACTTGGCGCATTTTTCCCTGATATTTGAAGGGCCACTCCACTATAACCAAGTCTGCCCCATGAAAACAACGTTGCCTAGTATATTGCCCACTTAAGCAGGGCCCAGAAAAAAATTAGATGTAGCCAACTTTATCCTCAGCAACAAGCAAAGAGGCTTTCTTCTAAGATATCCAAAATTCTACACAAAATCAATTTTGGTTTATCCAGCCAATTAAAACCCTCAGTAAATAGCGAAGTGGGGGCAAGGCAGATAACCTTAATAGGGGACAAACACTACTAATATGTTACGAATCACTAAAATCAATAAGCATCATGGTAACAATAGCTCAATCCTGTAGACTCATCACAATTCAAGCCACTAAAACACATCAAAGTAAAGCACAACTGTTTCCTAGACAGCTGTGAATAAAGAAAAGAACACCAACAAGTTTGTCCTAAAAATTTGGTTGTACGTCCAAGTGCATGCAGGCTTCTAAGGGCTATAGTTTCTAATATAGGGTGTTGAGTCCACTTAAAATCTATGAGCGTAATTAAAGTCTATGACCCTAACCTCCTACCACTAAGTGTTCCTATCTAAAGACATGTCATTCTAGTGATAAATGTGGCATATCTACTATGATAACTTCATTCCAATCTTCTTTCATCTTCCTCTTCCTTCTTTATACTTCACAATTTCAGTCCTTTTATACCCCGTCATGAGCGCATTTGTACTCCTCTTCAACCATCTGAGTTGCCTCCTACATCTTATTATCTATTTGAGTCACACCTGTCATCTCTTTTATTGCTTCATTCCTTATCATGTCCAACCTAATATGACTATAAATCCAAAAATCACCTTCATATCTACAACTACCATCTCTAAACTTCAGTCACTTAATTGCCAACATTAACTTGATAGCTTTGTCTATTGGCTTTGCTTTTGTACGGGATAAGTGTACTAAGCATCCATTCTAATAGCGTCTTCAATCCACAATCCTAACGATGACATTATCACATTAAATACCCAAGTTCAATTGTGCCTCACTGGAACTGGTTTTCTAGAATCAAGTTCCTAGTCTAGATGAAAGTGCCACCCCCAAATCAAATGCAAGTCCCAAATTTAGGAGGGCTTTCATCTTCCACAAGTTCAAGAAGACCAAAATCGAAAATGGGACCGTTAAACTCATCATTATGGACCTCCTGCCGCACAAAGAATTCCACAAAGGACCGTCTTCTTCAAACTTCGTGAAATCCTATTTCACTATTTCACTAACATAACGTCATAGTGCGATTTGGTTGTCCCTTATAGAGAACAAAGTCAGGACCTCCTAGTCTTCAAGCGGCAAGGGTCAACGAATTCTTGGAATAAATGTCGGCAGAGGAACGCTACACTTGTCATGCCTTCCATGCACGGATAATAGGGAAGATGATGGGTGTTGTTTCTCTTCTCTTTTCTTTGCCTTATATCAGAAGTTCATTCGTGGGTGTACAGGACTTGAAAACCCCAGAAAATGAGGGGAATCAAATTCCTTCAATTTGGGGGGACCAACTCCAATCCTTTTAAACCCCAACCAAGCACTAGGAATGACTTAATATCCATTGATATAAAGTTCCATTCCTAAACATCCAAACAAACAGGCCCTTAGTGACATCTTGCATAGAAATTATGTGAAAAGAACTAGACCTACATATAAAAGATCCCAAGCAACGTTCAGCATGCAAACCCAGATTTCAAAGTCTGCGACCTTATACTACCCAACTAATCCATTAATTTTCTAAACACAATAATTTTCAATGTACTACTTTTCCTCTGTCAAGAAGCCCGTTCTATCTTGTTAATAAAAGTACTTTAAACATCAAACATCCTCCCCCCTCAGCCAAAAAGCTCCATAGTCCATCCTCGCTCCTTTGAACAAGATAACAACTGAAGTCAAGCATAATGAATCACAATCATCATGTTAAACTTTAGGCATAAAAAATTCTGCATTATGAAACAGAGCAAAAGGCGAATTGACTCAATTGGTAAATGAAGTAATGAACAGGATTGCTAATGAAGCATAGGTCACTTCAGAGTTCATGCCCAAAAATGCCATCAAATTTTGCATTTTTCCCAAAATACCATCAAGTTATTTTTTTCTCCCTTAATGCCACTGTATTTGGTAGTTTTTAAAATTTGCCAGCGAATGATGATAAAACTTGTTATAATGTGCGACAATTTGAAAAACAGAGGAAAAAACTAATGACTGAGTGGCATATTGGGAAAAAACAAATAATTTAGTGGTATATTCTTCCCAAAATAATAAACATATTGGTGTTCAGGGAGGTAAAAAAATAACTTAATGCAAATTGGGAAAAAGATTGAAAAACGTAGTTGTATTTTCGGCACGATCTCAATAACTTCACAGATTACACAAAATCAGTGATTCTTCAGGAACCCTACATAATTCATCCCTGTCATGTCACCAAGCCTGTTGCATTTTTACTTAGTTTCATTACCCCCTTGAACCCAACTTCTCCGAAGGATGGAACCAGAGAATCAATATTGGCTACTCTTAACAGCGGTATCCAAGTAAAGCTTACAATTTGGCATAATTTTTTGGCGTACCGAGGAAGCACAGGCCAACATGGGAGGGACTTGACCCAGGGATAAGTAAACAATTTGCAAAGATTTTACCAACGGTGCTAACCAGCACCTAGGCAATTCAAAGCATAATGAAAACATCACATGTCGATTAACTATCGAAACGAATTCGGCGAACAAGCACAGAAGGCTAATACATTTTCGCAGAAAAGGAAAAATGGAGAAAGACCCACCAATGACTGAAATTCATATAATATAATATAATCAAAAGAAAAGCACGAAAGGGAAACCTGGAGCTTCACGAGAAGTTTGGAAGTGACGCCATCGGTTGAGTGGGTGACGGAGTGAAGAGTGGAAGTTGAAGGCAAGAACTTAGAGTGGAGAAGGGGGTAAGCAGCTGACGGCAACGAGGGAATTTCGTCCCACTTGCAATCCGGGTTCTGCAAAACATGCCTGTACATCCATATAAATAAACATAAATGCCCACAAAGATTAGAGACAGATAGGGAGAGACAGAGAAGGGTTTGTTTACTTCCAGATGAAGGGGATGAACTGGGCGTTGATTCCCGCTTTCTCGAATTCAGCTTTGAGCACGGATCCATCGAACACGGATCGATAAGCCATTGGCGTTTCGTTTTATGGAGGGTGATAGAGTTCGTCAAATAGCTTTCGGTGGTATCTAATTGCCAAGAATTCTCGCTGGCCCGAATATCGATTGGCGTGGGGCGCGTACAGGTTAGGTGGAGCAATACCCGTATCCATGCAAGTTTTTTAAAATCATCTCCATACATTTGTTCATATTTATTGGGTTTCTAAAATTCATGCCCCATTTATATTCATTGGGTGCTTCAAATATTTTGAATTTTACTCAGCTACATATACATTATAAAAAACAATGACGATCGGATTCATTAAGTTTAATTTTTGAAGTTTTAAAACTAAATAAAAAATACATAAACTATTTTTGTGGCGCATCAAAAATTTATTAGTGTAACTCTTTTTAAAATTTATATGTTCTTCTTTTAGTATCTTAAATTAGTTCAATAGCCCCTAATGCTATTAATTCTTGGTACATTTTTAATTTTAGAATTGTCAAGTAATAGTTTCATCTTATAACATTGATAACATTGCTGATATGGATATTTTAAAAGATTCAAGCTCAAAAATAAGATCACAAAAGAAAGAAAAAAAAAACTACGTATAGGTATGGGGCGGGTTTGAACCCAAACCCTTTTTAGCACACCCACCTCATACCCATTTTTTTCCCATTTTCTATACTCATACCCGCTATAAATGAAGTGGGTTCGGATCGGGTTCTTTGAGTTTGGGCAGAACTTTCATCCCTAGGCCTGAATAGGTACAATTTACTAGGAAATTGAAAATCTATATGTATGTATTAAAAGAAAAGTACCAAAGGTAATTTTAATACTTACATCTCAAAATTTTAGATATTTGGGTACCTGTAAGCTATTTTCAACCCTAAGTAGTTTACTACAATGATAAATATTACCTTTTAAAAATTATTAAAGCAATACTTAAGTTATCACAATTAATTCATAATTACATATCTTTTATTTTTTTTCTCCACCAAAATTATTATAACATACTAATAATATAAAATGCTATTAAAAAATAGTAAGAATTTGAAACAAATTTGAGCCATAGTTAAAATTTCACTAAAAAGCCTTCATTATGTACTATATTTTACTAAGACGTCTAGAAAATGGTGACAAAACAAAACACAAAAGGAAATAGAATTCTGATTAGCATTGATGTATAAAGCTATCAATAATTTTTAAACTAAACTTTTTACATCACTAACTTATGCATTACACATATTAGTATAGTCCCCTGTGATGTATGAAATATCTTTTAAATGAAATTATAATTTAAAAGGTACAGGGTATTCATTTGATAAAATCATTTGTCTCATAAATATTTTTTGAACATTAAGATAAAATATTATCTGATTTACTTGATCATATCATTAGAAAAATTAACTTTTTCAATCAATGAAAACTTTAATTGGTGAATCAAATCCTTTTGCCCTCCCTCTGAAGTCTTTGTAGTCTCAAATCTCACTGAGTTGAGTTGTAAAGTGGATTATACCTAGGAAAAGCTAACTTATTAATAGTAGGTCTTGATTCATAAAATAATCAGCAGATAACGTGAGATAGTAGGGGTCATATATTACTACGTATGAAGTAGTTTCGCTAGTTATAAGCAAAAGATACTCCTCCTTTATATTAGACGACATCATCTTGGACAATGATTAGAGACATCCGAATATCTTTCAAAGCAAAGTTATTTCCTTCTTTTAACTCCTACATTTATGGACTATACATCAACCTTTATAGATTATAAATTTTACATCACAACGTATCTAACACATTTATTTTATATCATGCTTTAAATGATTTTGTTAAAAAATATAGTGATGTCACATGTTATATCTCTTGAAAATTTGTTGGCAATAGTAAGAATCATACCATAAAATTTATTCTCTTTCATCAAATACTAAATTGTATGTGCCTTTAAATTTCATTATTTCAGTTTTTCACAAAAATATTTTAAAAGATACAACAATTTATGCTAAGGTGAAGGCATCATTTTCTAAAAATAAATTATATTCCTTTATTTATTTGTTTTTCTTCCTAGTTGATCGAAACTCATCTAAGTCCTTAAATGGAACTTATTTGTACTTGAGGTTCCTATTACACTGTAACGCACGACTTCAAATCTTTCCACAAATATTAACTCCGAAAATACCTCAAACATGCTCTACCATTCGTTCCTCCTAAAAGAAAAGTAAAAAAGGAGCCCAAAACTCGGAATAAATCCATCAATACCCCGTCAGAGTCAAAATACCATTTAAATAAAATTAAATTTTTCGAAGCCAATAGCCCCCTTCTAAATCAGTAAATTATAATTTCATCCATTCTCTCAAAAACTCCGACTTTACAAATCAACCACCCTTCTCCAAAATTCCATTATCTTGACTATCCTATTTGTCATTCTTATACCTTACAAAATAAAAGGAAGTTAAAAATTCCAAAACCTTAATAACATACAACCAGAAAGGAATTGCTAATAGTAACGAAAATGTAGTCGGCACAAAATGAAATTAATAAACGAACTAAAACAGAAGCAATCACACCATCATATAATGCTGGTAGATTCAATTATATGAACTGAAAGCAAAAGCAAAAGAAAAAGAAAGAGATTTCCATATGTTTCTCTTGCCTTTGCACACCTCCATGGCTTTATCAGTATTGCTTGTGTTTTCTTTGCACCTTTGTATTACACAAGTCCTCAAACTAAATAGCCAAAGATTTTAAAAAATTCAACTAGTAAATAATTAAAATGTGACTCTAAAAAAAAATTAGGCAAGAACAAAGTCATTTCCAAAATAAATTGGAGAAATCAATGAGAGAGAGAGAGAGAGAGAGAGAGAGAGAGAGAGAGAGAGAGAGAGACGTGAACAACAATTGACAGTATCTAAAGTTCCGACATTTACGTATTAAGTATAATCGAAAATACAGGAAGTAGGTAGTTAACTCCCTTAGATTTTGTTTTAAAAAAATAAATGAAAGCAAAGCAATCTTTGTCTGGAGATAGACAATAGTTACAAACTATTTTTTGTAACTTTAAGAAAATTAAGGGTTTAGACTTAATAAGCAGATAATTTTTATGGCCAAGATTACACCGAGTTCCGCAAATCACTCTCGTGTTAGTATTTCAGGGCTTTCCAAATATTGCTATTAATATAGTATATATAGATAGATAGACTAGATACAAGATCGACAGTTTAGATTTAATAGATGACTAAATTTTTATGGTTAAGGTTATATCAAATCCTGCAAATCACTCCCTTCATAGCTGACATTTTAGGTTTTTTTAAAGATTATCACTTTTTTTTTTACTGTTTGA
>NCQV01056179.1:2573-15565 GCA_002740545.1 Lophocereus schottii | reverse complement strand
CCGTTTGATTAGTGGAGAGAGTATGGAAAATGCACTCAGAGCCTGTTGCAAAGGTATCAAAATTGGCAAGATTCTCATCCATGGAGAGGGTGCTGGCGGAAGGGAATTAATATACGAGAAACTGCCAAATGATATTGCAAGCCGGCAAGTGCTACTACTTGACCCAGTTTTAGCCTCAGGTAACCATTTTGAGAAAAAAGACGTTCAATTTGCATTCAAGACAGATCGAGTTTTTAGTTAATTAGGTTGTGTTCGGACTGAATTCAGGTCGGATTTTAATCAGATCATAGCTAGGTTAGGTTAACCTTGGGTTGTTGTTGGTTGATTCATTAAATTTATAATACAAGCAACTTTGTACAAAAATTTGAGTCCAGTTCAGTCCAAGATGGATCAATTTTGGTTCAACTTACAATTAGGTTAGCCTATGTTAGATATGTGGTCAGGCTTGGGAATGGGTTCAAGTTATCCAGGATACATAATTGTGTTATGTGTACATACATTAATTCTCCTAGGTCTAACAGTAATAAGGTTTCATAAAAATCCCGCTCAGAAATTAAATTTGGATCTGATAAAGTATTCTTACAATATCAGGTAATTCAGCTATTAAGGCTATCTCATTGCTCCTAAGCAAAGGAGTACCTGAAACCAACATCATTTTCCTAAATCTCATATCAGTATGTATTTTCCATTTGCTTTTCTTTTTTCTCCCTTTTTCATTTTCTTCCTGTGTGGGTGCTTGACATCAAATGTTGCTCTTGAAAATACCCATATAACGCTTTTGTTGAAGGCACCTGAAGGGATTCAAGTGGTATGCAAGAGATTCCCAATGCTCAAGATCATAACATCTGAGATTGATACAGGTTTGAACAACGATCTTCGAGTAATCCCAGGGATGGGCGAGTTTGGAGATCGCTACTTTGGTACTGATTGATACCTAGCAACCATGATAGAAGTGATACAATCCAAAGGCACTTAATTAATTGCTTGACATTAGGATAATATATATCGTACTGGCTTTATCATGTATGCCTTTTTGTTTAACAGCATCAAATAATGATGACATATTGATAAAAGACATTTTTTAAATTTTTCGTGCATTACGGTTACACATTGAGAGAGTTGTGGTCGTTGTTGTTGTATTATTCTATGTTCACTAGTTATGTTATATTAGCATGCTTTGTAGGGTTGTATTAGAGTCCCCATTGGAATTCAATAGTACACAGAAAAATTCTCCACTACGTTATATTATATCAAAATGAACTTTACATTGTGATAGCTATATTAAATCTACACACAATGATAAATGACTTAATACAAGACATTTCATAAGCATTTTATTTTGGCCTAAAAATCATATTACAATGTTTTAAAATTGAAAAAAAAGGGTATGATCGATTAGCAGAAGCATATTATAACTTATAAATTGTATGAAATCATCTTCTTATCTATAATTTACCGCATTACTAAAATATACATATCATATGTCCTCACATATAGGGTTGATATGATTATAGTATAATGAAATACTTCATAAGCGTTGTCGATAAATATTTAAGCTTGACAATTTTATAACTAAGTGTAATCATTAGAAATTTGGTAAGGATGAGATAAGACACTTAATAATGTCTTGAGGCAAAATATATATCATTACTCTAAATCTAAATGGTTCAAAGTTTTTATTAATAGGAGCACTTCTGGTTTCAACAATATTAATATTAAATGTCAGATTGGATTGATATATATTAGTTTAAAGCCTAAAAATCGATATGTATTTTAATTGCTCAATGATGCAAATTATACCGCAACTGTGTACTTGGAGCCCAGCAGAGTAATCCTTAATTCGAGTATGATACGAAAACAAAGAAGGGAAAAAAAAACCAAAAGCGCTAATAGAGTCCAAATAGGCCCAAATTAATAGTGTTTGACATCCAGTTGATATCCTCTCTAGGAAGCATAGAATGATTGAGTTTAAGTATCAATATTCTTCATTGGATATGCATCAAAACTGGATAAGTAGCGGAAAGGATATAAGTTGATCACTAAGGTCCTTTTCTTTTTGTTGGTAAATTCCAAAATACCAATCTCAATCCACTTCAACCTACTTCAACTTACTTCAACCTACTTTCACTATTTTAACAAAGTTTACTTTATCACATAAAAAAATCCAACCTATTTTAACCTATTTCAACACACTTTAACCCACTTCAACCTACTTTAATCCACTTCTACCCACTTTAACTATTTTAACTAAGTTCAATTTATCACATAAAAAAATTTAACCCGCTTCAACCGACTTTAAATTACTTGAACCCACTTCAACCAACCCTTTTACCTACCTCAATTTACCCACGAAAAGAACAAGCCCTATGACATGTGCTAAAAATGACACATGTTCACTTATGTGCTTTTATCTTCTTCCACACGTATTCAAAAATTATAAAATTACTGTCATTGCAAAATAATACCCAATAATCTTTTAAGAACCATAATCACTCAAAATGGAAGTCAGATGATAAAGTTATGGCCAAAATAAATTACAACCCAACCTGGCTCAGATAACCCAACTGGGTTCTGGCCTGAACCAATTAGGAACTAGGTCGGGTTCCTCACTAGAGAACTGGCCGGGCTCCTGAATTTTGCCTTTCTGTGGGTCATCTCTGAGTCCTTATCTGTCTAAATACGATTAATTTATCAAGTTCTGAGGCTAATTAGTTTACCGAGACTAAATAGTCAAAATTTTAGCTAAATTATTAGACTCATTCAGATTAATCACAAAGGGAATAAACTTAGTTCTCCTTTCTCTACACTGTCAGACTATCCCCTCAAACACTATAAAAATTGGCTGCCCCCTAAGGTTAGAAGCATCAAAAAATTGCTATGAGCTAGAGACATCAATTAGCAACAAGTTAGCACCAAATGTCCATTAGTGAGGGCATTGAAAAATCACAAGAGATTTCTGGTGAAAGATCACAGGAAATTAGAGACGGGAAGACTAGGGTGAAATTTGAGTTAAACACTGTGCATTAAGAGCATTGAGAGAGGGATTTGAGTCACTCATTAACGTCACTTAGTTGTAGGGCTGTCAAATAGGTCAGGTCGGGTCGGGTTCGTGTTGGGGTCGAAATTAAACTGGTTGAAGACCCCCCGACCTGAACCTGACCTATTTAATAAACGGGTTGAACAATCTAACCTGAAACCGTTTAATTATTAAACGGGTCAACCTGATGCTGATCCAATTACCCCTTTAAGTTGAGCGGGTCAGAATCAGGCACCCATTTACCTATTTATCCGTTTAACCAATTAATTTCTAAACAACCTGCACAAGCACAACTTCGTGGGCATGTTTGACAGCCACAGACAGCAATCAACCTGGAGGCTGCAACAGTCATGGGGCATATCATCCTGTAATTCATGGGGATGCCAACTCAAGCACAAACCACATCAAATACCAAATCAAGCACAAACCACATCAAATTGGATCCTTCATGAAACTGTTTGTTGAGATAAGATGCAAGCTGCCAAGCTATTGATTTGCTGTTTGTTGCAAATTGCGCAAGATAAGAATACTAGAATAGTAACCATGTTCAAATCACAAGCAAATGCACGCTCTTTTTGTCCACCTGAAGGTGAGACTTGTATATCTTTAAATGCAGATTTGTCAATGTTGTCTCGAATGAGACTCTAGAATGGGTTTGATGATGAAGCTAAATGGATTGTAGGACATGCTTGTTGAAAAGTTACAGATCTAGAGCCATATGCGTTTGAGAGGAGTTGAGTGACTCAGACTTAACAGTGGCTGAAGTTTGAGAGAGAGAGAGAGAGAGAAATGAGAGGCTGACGCGTGCGCTGAGGGAGGCAGGGAGCTCCGTGCCATATATAGCTAGGGTTTAAAACTTTAAATGGTCAAATAGTCATTTTACTCACAGCATAGGGTTTTTCGGTTCCTCAAAAATCAAAATAAAAATTCCATATCCACTTCCCTCCCAAATAAACGAGTTAAACGGGTGAAAATTAAACGGGTTAAACAGATTAACCTATTAACCCATTTAATTAAACGGGTTAAATAGGTATTTTTTAGTGTCGAAAATTCTAACCTGAACCTAACCTGTTTAATTAAACGGGTTAGTCGTGTCGATTCATTTAATTAAACGGGTTGAAAATCTTTACCCAAACCCACCTAATTTCGTGTTCGGTTCAGGTCGGTAATCGTGTCGTGTCAGCTTTTGACAGCCCTACTTTGTTGGGTTCCTCGGGTAAATTATGTGGGTTATCCTGAGCGTAAAATTCTATTTTTCTCCTACCTTTCTACTTGATCTCTTTTTATTATTGTTTTTATTTCTCCATTTCCAAAGAAGTAATCTTTAGGTAGCCTCTGCTAGCGATAATTTATTTACTTTATTTTGGTTTACATTACACTAGAACTTGTATCTTTGGCGTGATTGAGTATGATTTGTACTAATATGCCACATGATTAACTGATAGTGAGATTAAAGTTTTGATTTCCCATATTGAATAGTAGAGGGCGTCAGTGATAACGGGCAATGATGTGATGCACCCTATTACATCACCATACCATCGTTCCTAAATCTGGATCCTCAGTTCAAGACTAAGGAGTCAAGATAGTCCCTGCATTAGAGATTGCTCGGGGCCCTTTTGAAAATTCTTTTGAAGCAAAATCAATTACCCTTCGGTTACTCTTGCTAGAGTCGCTCAGGGGCCTTTCGAAGAACTTTTTGAAGCAAAAGCAATTGCCCATTCGGTTGTCGCTATTAGTATGATTTGCTTTGAAACATGATATGTTTTGTACGTTTTTCTAAAACTCATTGGCGACTCTACTAATTATATAATTGTTTTGGCTTTTCTTGCTTTTTTTATTTTTCATTCTTTTTTATTTTATTTTTAGCAGAATAGTTCTAATCCAACCCAGTGAAGCTATCCGGACCAAGAACTAGGCCCTGCTCTGGCCTGGAAACCCGAGATCATGGAGGTTGTCATGTTCTTGGACCAAGCATCAATCATTGCCATGCACGGATCAGGGTCAAGCATTTGGACCTGATTATGGCCTAAGAACACAATTGGGGTTCATGGATCTGGATCTGGATGCAATTTCCTAGTCCATTCCTATAAATATGCCAATTCTGATTTTCAAAAATTAAAAAATAACATAATAATTAACAATTAGCTTTCTGAAAAATAAATAAAAATAAAGCGCGTAACTAAATAAAGTCCAATCATTCATGGAGATCACACCCTCAGTAAGGTGGATCCGTACAATGAGTTAAATACATACATATATTGTCAATTTAATTATTTGCTACTTTGTAATGATAATGGAACTTACGTAATTTCCTAAAATCTCAAAGCAAATATTAAAAAATAGTTCAATCAGTTTAAAGATTATTAACTAAAACATTTCTAAAGAGCAAAAAATGTGAGTTATGTAAATAACTTGAGGGACATGATCAAAATCTCTCAACATGTAGAGTGTTCTAACGCACTTAAAGCAAGGTTCCTAATTAAAAGGGCATAAATATATCTATCTATAATATCAGGTTTGTATGTTAAACTTAATTAGTTTCAAAAAACGTATCCAGAGTAAAAGACATGCTTATCCATCTAATCATCATATATTTATATATAAAAGTGAGTGATGCGGTTGTGACACATATCCTTAAAACATTTATTAAGACTTTCTTTAGAAATAAAAATTAAAATAATATGTGATTTAAAGTCATCATAATAAATAATGTCTTTTCAGCTACTTTTGTGAAAAGAAAAAGCAAACAAATTATTAATATGTTAATAGCACTATTTCTAAAAATTCAAATTATAAGACTACTTATAACATCTCCAAAAAATATTTTACCTAAAATTTTAGAACAACCCATGCGTATCACGGGCTTCAAAGCTAGTTACACATAAAATTGAGTGATTGCATTTTAGTCAGACATTTGGTGATCACTAATTAGATATAAATATTGTTTTCTTTTCCTCTTTTCAAACTATTGGATTAAGATATTAATTGAGATATATTAGTATGAGTAATTATATCAAATTAATGTAGCCATTCAACTTATAGGTTTCATTTCAATTGGAAAAGTTACTAAAATTATAGGTTTAGTTTTGTATTTAATCTTTTCTTTTTAAAAATTTATTAAGAGCTAGTGTTTTCTTAAAACATGTGCAGATCTTATGTTCGTAATTTTAATATTATAACTAGTAATGGTAAAATCATGGACCAAGAATATTACAAACGTCATTTTGAAAATTAGGATTCAAAGCAATTATTTTATTATAGGTTCATTAATATACAATTTACAAATATTTAGTTCCCCAAAAAAATCAAGTTTTGGTTTTAATCGTAATATTAATTCAGACTGTTTAAAATGGCTATCAACTGTCAGATTCTTTTTGATGCTTTGATACTTTTTATATTTCTGCAGAGAAGTATGTCAAGTGATGACATATAATTTTCTTTTTTAATCAAACTTTTGTAACTAAATGGATAATGTACACATCAGAACAAACTTTCTATTCAATTGGGTATCGGATACTCAGATTTGCCAAACTGGGGTTCATCTGCCTTAAATATTGGCATTCAATTCTCATTACTCAACAATTGGAACTCTTTTTTCCTTTAAATACAAATTTCGAGCCTAAAATAAATTAGACAAGAAATTGAGAAACAAATTTAATTTTTCATTGATGTAGTATGCGTAGGTACAATATCTAAATTTAATACCATGAAGTAATTCTCTTATTCGTTCCCCTAGTAATTTGAGTTTTCCGAGGGCATGATATTTGACCTCGGTTGATGTAGAATCAGCTGAGAACTCTAAAACAGTTCTTGATCTTGATTTGCAGGTGGTTGATTGCTGACTCTGAAACTTGTAAGTTTTGATCCTTCTCGCTTGGTAGAGGGATGCCGCTTGCAGTCTAAGCATCTGAATTCTACAATGTTAAATGTGCAAAATGAGGCTCTACCAGTTAGCGTTAAGGTCGGGCTTTGGGGCTAGGCCCATTAATTATTTCCTTATTTTTAAATAAAAAAATAATTATTAATTTTTATATCATTGACGGAAAGTGGCAGCTTTTAACTGGCTGAATTTTAGCTACATTTAATTTTATCCAAGCGGATCTACCAAAGTCAACGTGACATATAGTCATTTGTGATCGGTCAATTTTTTTTACATGTGGCACCACCCGATTTGTTGTTGAATTTTTTGCCTACTATAAATACCCCCTTTGAGAGTCGGCTGCGTACGCGAACTTTGTGTTTTTTATTTTTTGAAGCGACCGAGTCTTAAATGCTTAATTGATGCAAATGATAAAAAAAATTTGATGGGTAATGTTTTTTATTTGCCATTTTTTTTGACTTGACACTTACCCGAATTTTTTTTTTGAAATTTAATGGATGAACATCATCAAGGTGAGCCAAACTTGACAAACTCCTAAGAGAATTAATGTTGGTAGATATTCGAGCTCAGGAAAATAAATTGACACCCAAGAAAACCCCCCTTTTTTCTTTTTTTCATAATTCCCTTTTTTTTTCTTTTTCTCCCTTTTTTAAAAACAATAAAAATAAAACAAATAAAAAAAGAGTGGAAGCTTTTAGCCAAGAAGTGCACCCGTGCACACATGTCTTCTTACCTTTTTTTGTCCTTTTTTAACTTTTTTTTTTAATACTGGTGATAATTTTGAGTTGATGGTTTGTGGTAAAACTCTATCAATAGCTGTTGATAAAATTTATGCACAACTCAAAGAGATAAAAATTGTTAATATTTGAATTGGAGTGGGAATGAAGTTTCAATTGTCTATTACTATATAAACTCATCTACATACGCCTCTAATTCGTCAACCTCACCTCTATTCAGTGTGTTTCCCTTTGAGGTGATTCCCCTTTGTTTTTTCCAAGTACTTTCATCTTCCCATGTTTTTTTTTATGTCTTCGCTTTTTTTTCTGTCTTGAGGGGAATTATAGTAGGAAACAGGTTGTGCCTAATGCAAGGATTAGTCTTTTAACAAGACCAATTTGTAATATTTTTCTTTGTGAATTTTTTACTCCCTTTTTTTGGGAACTTAAACTAATGCTTCCTTTTTTTGTTTTCTTAGTAAGTTGCTGAATCGACTANNNNCTCATTAAATCGCAAGTGAGGTTAACTTTTAAGACGAGGAATCGTTTCTCCCCGTAGATTTGATTCTTCGCATGAGACTCCATCACTTAATCTAGTTGAGATCGACTTGGATTTCTGATTCTAGTTGCGACTCCCTTAATTAGATTGCGAAGTGATATTGAATTTAAAGGCGAGGAATTGTTTCTCTCCGCAGATTTGATTCTTCGCAGGAGACTCCTTTACTTAATCTAGTTGGGGGCAACTTGGATTTACTCCTTCTTGCCATGACTTCTCCAATTAGAGTGCGAAATGAGGTCGACTTTTAAGACGAAGAATCGTTTCTCCATACAAATTCTATTCCTCGTAGGAGACTTCCTCACTTTATCTAGTTGGGTTCGACTTGAATTGTCTCGCTCTCGCTGCAACTCCTCTATTTAGATTGTGAAGTGAAGTCGCCTTTGAAGACGAAGAATTGTTTCTCCCTACAGATTCGATTTTTGCAAGAGACTTCCTTACTGAATCTAGTTGGGTTCGACTTGAATTTATTCCTTCTTGTCACGATTTCTCCAATTAGATTGCGAAGGGATCACTTCTCCACTCAGGTAGTGGAGGCACAACCCCTCCAGTCAAATAGCAAAGACATTACTCCTCCAATTAAACAATGAAGAAATTTAGACAAGGAAGGTGTGTCCTCTCCAATCAGATAGTCAATGCATACTCCTCCTATTAGAAAGTGAAGGTTTGACTCCTCCAATCAAATAGCAAAGACTTGACCCCTATGATCGGAGAGCGAATATATTTAGACTCCTCCAAGCAGACAGTGGAGACTTGACTTCTTCTATCAGACAACAAAGACGACTCTTCTGATCAGAAAGAGAAGGCTTAACTCATCCGATTAGACAACGAAGCCAACTATCCTAATCAGAAAGCAACAGCTTCGCTCATCGACCAGACAGCTGAAGCATGACTTATCTAATCAGTCAACAAGATGATTCATCCGATATGACAGTGCAGACTTGACCCCTTCCATCACACAAAGTCTTGACTCCTCTGGTCAAACAGTGCAGATTTAACCCCTTCAATCAGACAGAGGCTTGATTCTTACAATCAGACAACAAAAGTGACTTCTCCGATCAGATAGTACAGACTTGATTTCTTTGATCAGACAAAGGCTTGACTCTTCCTGTCAGGCAGGAAAGACATGGCCTTTCTGATCAGACACTTCGCGACTCCTCCGATCATAAAATGAAGTGAGGTCAACTTTCAAGGTGTGAAATAGACTTGAAATAGAAGGTTGCCGACTCGAAGGAAGATGCCTACATTACTAGTGCCCGACTTCAAGAAAAGGACTGCCAATTTGAAAGAAGACACCTAAATTGCTAATGTGAAAGTAGATGAGATCTTATTGCCCCCAACTTGAAGGCGTTCTAAGAGTTTGTAATAATTTTGTGACAATTTAAAGTCTGTTAACATGATTTGAAAATGTGCTTAGTGGCTTATATATCAACACCTTTGATAAAATGACTTGATAGTCTTTTACTTTGATGATTGAGAGTCTCGAACTTGATGACTTGAGAGTTTATTTAGTGACTTGAGAGTCAATAATTTTGTTGACTTAGGAGTCTTAAACTCTAAAGACTTAAGAGTCTTTAAGTTTGATAACTTGGAACATAGAACTTTCATGATTTAAAAGTCTAGAACTTTCATGACTTGGTACTCTTTTAATTTTGATGTCTTAGGAAACTTGAGCTTTGATGACTTGAGGTTTACTTGTTGACTTGAGAGTCAGTAATTTTATCGACTTAGGAGTCTTGAAAGATCGACTTGAAAGTCTACGAGATAGATCGACTTGGGAGTCTGTTAGGTTGACTTGGAGGTCCGAGAGTTTTATGACTTGGAAGTCTTCGTGATTACGAGATAGATCGACTTGGGGTCTATTAGGTTGACTTGGAGGTCCGAGAGTTTTATGACTTGGAAGTCGTCGCGATTTGATGCATTAGGAATTTTGAATTTTACTGACTTGATAGTCTCTTACTTTGTTATATCAATGACTTGAGGGTCTGTAAGGTTGACTTGAAAGTCTTCGATAACCTAAGAGTCAACAACTCTGCTTGACTTGTGAGTCTATTACTTAAATGACTTTAGAATCTTTATGCTTTAATATTTGAGAGCTTAAGCCTTTGATGACTTTAGAGTCAACCATGCTAATTAATTAAGAGTCATTGAATTCACTACAAAATTTATAATTTTGTTGACTTGATAATCTTTAGACGACTCGAAAGTCTTTGATTTTGATGGCTTGAGCATCCTGTGAGTGACTTGATAGTCTGTGCTTACTTAAGAGTCTAGAAGTTTGGACTTGGAAGTCTTAGGGGTGACTTGGGAGTCTTTAGCGGTGACTTGGCAACTTGAAAGTCTTCATATATGCCTTACAAGCATAGAATTACGTTGACTTAAGAGTCTTAGAGTTTTTTGNNNTTTAAGTTTAGTACAAGTGACTTGAAAATCTCCGAATGTGACAACTTGGGAGTTTACGAAATTTGATGACTTACATGTTTATAGAGGCTGACTTGGAAGTCTTAGAGTTTATCAACTCAAAAGTCTATAAAGGTTGACTTAGAAGTCTGCCCCCTAAACAAAAATGTTGGGTGTGCTTTTACTAAAGTGTTTTTAATATGAGTTGATGATCGATTAGATTATTCAGTATTTTCTTCATCTAATATGAATTTTTCTTCTTTTACAAGTTGCAGGACTTGTCCCCTGAATGTCTTGCACTTCTCTATAGAGTGACTAATGATCCTGTGATACTTACAGAATCTAGGGTCACAAGTCCTTCCGATTTGTTTGGTACGCTTTGACTCTGGAAATTCTATAAGCCCCTTCTCGAGAAGTTTATCAATAATTTCTAGCGCATCAGACTCAGAGTAAGGGCATTCCTTCTCTTTGGAGCCTCTAAGCATGGAGCTTTCATTTCTTGACGATGTCGCCAATTCATCATCATTGAGTCATCTTCCATAGTAGGCAATTGTAAGCTCCATATCATGAGCTCTGTTGCCAATTCTTGGAATGTTTTGGGCTTGCTTACTCACGAGGCATAAAGTATATCCTAATCTATCCCGTAGGCACACATCTCAAAAGCCAAAAATTCGAATAAGTGGTCTTTACACTTCAGACAAAGAGCATGCCAATGGATTATCTAATTAATGATTGACTTGTTGCCCCATTGCCTTGTGTTAGCCAATTCTGTTATGCTAACTGTGTGGCATGTGCTACAGAAGTAATTTAAGAACTCTCTTTCCATTTTTCCCCAGCTATTACTGGACTCAAAGGCAAAGTTTTTATACCATTCAAATGTAATTCCTTTAAGGGATCATACGAACTATTTACCAATTGGTCTCCTTCAGTGGCAATATTACTACAGGTTTCCATGAAGTGAGCGATGTGCTGCTTAGGGTTATCCTTGCCATCAAATTGTCGAAACTTAGGTAGTTGATAGCCATGAGGTATATGAGTTGCATTGACCCTCTTTGTATAAGATTTCTTATAAAAGTGAGTTTTATCAGAATCACCTCCTAGATAAGCTTTCACCGTATTAGCTATCAAGTTTTGAATATGCTCAACAGATATCGAGGCTAAAGAGCGATCCTTTATTGCCCTGCGCTCATTGTTAGATTCTTCGCTATGACTGGACTTTGTATCAGAATCTTTAGTACCTAAACCTTTGTTGGAAGTTTCAAAGAATTTCTTTCTAGCTTCTTCATCAATTAAGCAATCTGCTCATTTTGACGCTTAATTTGGGCATCCTTTTCTGTTCTTTCCTTCGAGAGTCTATCGAGTGTAGGCTTCATGTCTGCCAGTTGTTCCTCCAAGTTGATAGTACCATGACTGGCATGACGACAGTGTCAGAGAATTGCACTTCAACTTGTGAGAAAACTGAATCCCTTGAAGGTTTTGGTGAAGAATCGCTACTACCATAACTATCATCCTCCTCATTGAAAGGTTGGAAGACAAAATTGATGAAGGATTGGAATCCATCCAGTCCACATGGTAGAATCTTCCTTATATTGAAGATAGCAAGAGGCTTTAGCTTCAAATTATGGAGACAAGCAGTTTGATTAACTCCATCAATAGACAAGTTGAAGCTAAATTTTTGAGTTTTGCGCGACTACAAAGTTGAAGCCACGACTTATTGCTTTAAGGTGATGGAGGCAGTAGCTTCAGTCATGCTCCTAATTATCACCCTGGTGCTTTGATTGTCGTATGCAATACTAGGCTGTGCATATCCTTCTGATGTAGATCCGATAGTCTCATTTTTCAAAGATTAAAGAATAACATTCTTGGGAGCCATTTCTTCTTTAAAGAAGTGTATAACTTGTTCACTTTGAGAAAGAGATGAAAGGTAGAGAAGCTCCACCGAGCGTGCCAAAAATTTGTTAACACAAATTTCGAGTATAAAATAAATTAGATAAGAAATTGAGAAACAAATTTAATTTTGTATTGATGTAGTATGTGTAGGTACAATCTCTGAATTTAATACAATGAAGTAATCCTCTAATTCGATCTCTTAATAACTTGAGTTCTCCGAAGGAGTGATGCTTGATCTCGGTTGATGCAGAATCAGCTGAAGAACTCTATAACAATTCTTGATCTTGATTTACAAGTGGTTGATTGCTAGCTCAGAAACTTGCAAGTTTTGATCATTCTCGCTTGGTAACTAGATGCCGCATTCAATCTGAGCATCTGAATTCTGCAATACTGAATGTGAAAAAATAGGGGGGAAGGATCCCTATTTATAGGCTCTGCTAGCTAGGGTTAGAGCTGGGCTTTGGGCCTAGACCCAGGAATTATTTCCTTATTTTTAAATGAAGAACATAATTA
>NCQV01056178.1:6010-22100 GCA_002740545.1 Lophocereus schottii | reverse complement strand
TAGCCAAGTACAGAAGAAGTAAAATATCAAAAATATATTCACAAATCATAAGCTGTGAGATCTGCTGTGAACTAAAAATTGATGCAAGGTACTTGTATGGCCCATTTTCAACAAGGTTATCTGGACCCACAGCTAAATCAAAAAGCAGCCACAAATATTTAACCTGCACATGAGCATAGATTGAATTAAACAAGCTGTCCAGAGAAAACCAGCTGATGGAGATCTCAAACAAAGCTCGCATGTATGAAAAACACATTTCAGGGTGCTCAGAATTATAAAGGTCAAAAGGATAATCAATTGGTTCTCTCGACCACAGTTACCGCTTACCCGAACAAATAAAGGAAAGAAATTAATTACATGGTTTCAGTAATGCAGCTGAATAGAAGACAGGAATGTTTTCCAATCATTGGATCCCAACTCACCTTGCAGGAAACACAGGCTGTTTTTTTAAGAACAGAACAGGGGAATAACAACAATACAAGGCTGAAGACATCATGTCCTCACAACAAGAACCTAAAAACTTGATAGCCTTATCCTACTGACATTGATGTCCTTCACAGAGCATTTCTGATAGATCACCACATCATCTGCTGACATTAATTTGCCTTAGTTCCATGAACAGAAAGTTCCTCTCTAGAGTGCAGATTTCCCTCCATCATCCTCAGTAATTACATGAACTCCTGGTCCCATTACCGTTTCTTCACAGAAGAAATCCAATGTAACTTGGTTCTTGGTCTCCGCCCTGTATAATTTTCATCTTCAATTATTCTTAAAGCAAAGGTGACAGAAGGGCTGAATTGCCCTTGATTAGAGCCATGCACAACCGCAGCCTCATGCCCTGCTCATCTGTTTCAGCAGAACAGTTCTACATACAGTATTTGTGGCCCATTTACAGCAAATAATTTGGACTACTATCATGTAAGTTTAAACCATGGACAGATCCAAGCAGATTATCGAGTTCTCTTCTAGATATTACAATCTAATTTGAGCTTGAGGACGAGACCTATGATAAAGCAGTCGAGCAATTGACGAGATTTGCTCTTAAGGATGTTATCGGCAAGTAGAGGCAGAAGATGCACTCTGAGCTGGAAGAGGAAGGAAGACTAGAAGAGGTCAGGAGCAAAAAAGATGAACTTAACCACAACTGAAACAAGAAGAATTGCTCGAAGTGTGAAGAGAGAAAGGGCACATCCACAAATAGCACACAACAGATGAAGTTTTCAAGCTGATGGTTTTGAATTATATGAAAAGAGAAACAAATTGACATAGGAATCCTGACTGTGCAGGGTGCAGGAAGAATAATATACAGTCTTACCCTGAATTTCAAACAGCATGTGTCTGTTGGACCCTAGATCTAGTAAGTGTTGAATGCCTACTTGTCTACATCAAAGGAGTAGAGGACATGTTAGCAAGGTCTTTCAAAAAGAGTCTTTCTGCTTCTTTTTACTCCATATAATTATTCTTAAAGGCTTTTAAAATCCCTTTCAGATATCTTTTTCTTGTGGGTCTTTGAGAACCATCTCTGTCTGACAGGGTTATGTTGCATACATCTAGATTTACCCAGATTCAGTCTCAACAGATCCACATCTTGTCTCAACAGGATTCATATCTTGTCTCTTTCGCTTTTCCAGCCCCCAGTCATTCACGATTCTGGTTGCAATTTCTGGTGAAGATGCTGTCTCACCATCAATGGACTAGATTCTTTCACATGTACCTTTTCAATCTTCTCAATCCAAGCACAATGTGTCTTGATTAAGCCTCCAAGTTAAGTTCCCATAACCAATCGCCGAGCCCTTTATGCTTTTCTTCTTTAAACAATTAAACTCATGGTAAAGGTTTCTGTAGATGACAATAGTGAAGAATGCACAGTAGGGTTCCAATTCAAAATTGAAGATTTATAGAACTAGGTAGTTAACTTTAAGAATACAATTGTACCTTTAACATCTCTCTATTGTTACAGGTAATTTTAGGGGGCTATTTCACAAAGACAGTACTAGATCTGAGACTATAATGTAATTAGGAAAGTAGTTTTCACTAACATTAGGACAAATTGTCTTACAAGTACTTTTGGGTCATAAGTAGTAAATTTCTCATGATGCCAAATATTTTCAGCACTATTTTCGGCAAGGATCTTCAGAATAAATGGATAGGACTGAATTTTGAAAATTTTCTCCCTTAGTTGAAGAGTTTTCTCCAACACATGATTTGTTGGATCTGCTTGGCTTGTTTTACCAGAAATCTCTATTGCTCACTAATTTCTAAATGATGGTTTCTAAATGGTGGTGGCAGGTTCTTTCATAAAAGTGCCTTGGCTGGACTTGATTCAAACAGCAGAAGCCATCAGAAAAAAATAAAAGAGGAATCTAGCCAATGTAGCTCCAATATTAATGTTGTTGACAATATACCTACATACATACATATATAAGGATCCTTCCACATCCCCTTGAACCATTTAAGAAACACACACAGTTGATCCACCTTCATGCACAATAGATGCAGCAGGAAGGCTTCTGTAAACAAATTGACAAACCATAGAGACAGAGATCACACACTTCTATTGATCAGAATATCAGATCACCAAGGCCAAAAATTATGAGCAAAGTTTGGAATTTCAGATTATCTGCACCAGTGGACATACAGAACAGCACTCGGGAGTGAGGTGATAATCTAATCATAGCAGATTCCACTCACTACACACAAAATATTAAAGAACGTAAGTAAGACCAACATATCTATATGCATTGCATCAAATTTATGCATCAAAAAGTCATCCTTGCAACTTCTAGCCCCAAAGCCAATCAACAGTATAGCTTACTAGAACCCTAGCAAAGCATGTCATAAATAGTGGCCGACGAAAAATTCTCTAACACATGCAAGCAGAGCTATCCATCAAATAGACGAGCAAACTTTTGTTGGCATTAGTTATTTGAATTCTCAAAAAGATATGATCCTTACAGTTTCAGCTAGGAAAAAGCTCTCCATGTGATCTTCTCTTCTGTGATCCTCAACGTCTGCTATATGGCAATATCCACAGGGGCATCTTGCTCCATACTGCAAGCTGGAGACTATGTCACGGCCCACATCCAGGTACCTCCAAGAAAGAACTGTATGTGAAAAAAGATGCTCCAAGAAATAGAAATGCAATAATGTCCAAAGACATAGCAGAAAGGTTTCCAAATGAACAGCAACAAGCATTGAGAAATGACTCAAGTGCAACTGTTGCACAAAAACATGCAATTATAGGTTTTTGCACTCCTCTTTTTGCATTGCGAGCAGGCCACTCAAACTGTGGTGTAACCTATTTATGGGCACAGAGAAAGAGAGTTTCGACTGAGCCACTATTTCCCAGCATTTTCACAAGTAATATTCTTGTTTCTACGCTGGATAAGCATAGGAAGTTTCTTTCGTTTGTTACGGTTTGTAACAATTGCATGGTTCTTGATTCAGTAGGGTGGATACCTCAGGCCCATTAGAAAGATTGTACTTTCCATGCAAGGAAACTGATCACAATTTTGCAAAAGAAATGGCTCGATTGTCTCTTCAGAACAGATGGGAAACATTCTTAATATCATTTTATCAAACGGTAGACCAGCCCCTTGTTATTTGACCAATACTACAACAGTTCCGCTTAAGTTCATACTACGGAAGATGAAAGATCAATCCAGTGCTTCACAGAGATTTCTAAAAGCTCTCCTGGATTCAGGTTTATCTTAAGCCTCTTCATCAGAAAAAGACATCAAACATTTACAAATCATGATCTTCCCACAATCGGATAATGCATATAATAAATAAGAACAACTCCTGGCAGTTGATATCTTTCGCTACTATGAATGAAATCGAGATTCTAACACCAAATTCATTTGATGTCTTGTAACTAGAATCCATCATTTTCCTTATTCAATTCTAGCACCACCTCAAAACCAAGCACATTCAGAAATAATACCACTCTTACATATTGGGAAAAAAAACAAATATTTTGCTCAAAGCACTTTTTAATTGGTTGTCATTAGCTTCTCCTTAGGATGCTATTTTGAAGTGCAGTTGAACATGTGCTATTTTGCACAACTAGTTTGTCCTGGAACCTTGGAGGATTTCCATCCCTCTATAATTGTATTCTGGTTTTCGAGCTTACTCAATAAGTTCGCTCATTGAAAATCAAGTCTGATGGATTTCTGAATAATACCATGCCTTGGTGTGAAATAACACTAAAAAATGAAATACTTCCATGTAAAAAAAAAAAAAAAAAACCCCAACCTGGGATTTCTGGTAGCCTTGTAGAGCCAATACGTACTCTCAACCAACTCTGGCCTTAGTGGGTAACTTTTTTGACCGTGCTGAATCCAAAATTGAAATCAAGCAACTGTTATGATGTTATCATGTTGTTCGATGACAATATGAGATAAGTAATCAAAACTCAGAAAAACAGAGCACATAACCCAAGCTGAAGAGAACAAAACGTAGATTGCAACATCATACAGAATAGTAGTCAAAGAACAACTTCCTGGCTTGAATGACAGATTGCCACAAAGTTAGCAGCATCTGCTGCATCTAGCTTCAATTTAAGTATTTTCTATGGTAGCATTCAACATTGCTTCCAGCATTTCACCAAAAAGGCCCAAAAACCAAAGATATCCAGTAAATACAATACCCAAGCCCTGCCTCATGGACTAAAATGAATTTCGTGCCAAAATGATTAAGGTCAGCGGCTAACTCAATTTCCTACCATCAAGAAAATAAGTTTTCCAGAAGCAAGGGGACTCGAAATCTATTAAAAATTTACCTGAACGTTTAAAGTAGCTAGATTAAAACCCTCAGGGGTGAAGCCATATCTTTTCCAAACGCTATAGAAGGCAGCATGTGTACGAATAGCCGGCTCAACATCCCCAGCTAAAACCTTTTACATACAAATTAGATCAGCTCCTCTTGCCATCTGACCAATACAGTCTCCAGTTGGACAAGGATGACACCACTTTTCAACAGTAACTGAATCTTAAGTGACAAACAAGAACTTTACCTGTAAACCAGGCCAGAATGCCTGCAAACTATTGAACAATGGCCAGACAATAGCAGCCGAGTCCATATTCACTTCTACATACCTACAGCGATGCCCATTTGGTCAGAAATTCTTGCAAGCTTTCTTGGAAAAAATAAAATCAAGGGGGAAAAAAAAGAGAATAGACGTGAAGAATAGCGTACTGAGAACAATAATCTACCAGGGATCCGTAAAAAGATATCGCATTGCAGCCCCATAAGCTTCTTGAAAGATGAAAAGATACTCATCATCTCCGAACAATAAGAAAGCCTGCCCAGTAGATTACCATAAATATCAGAGCATTTTATTCAGCACCCATTTCCACAAAATGAAGCATCGCACAGATCAATCCGTTTACAATGAGACTATCTACACCTTTTGGACAACATGTAAATACAACATAATTCTTTTATAGCAGAAGTCATTAGCATTAAACAACATCACCTATAAGCCCCACTGCATGGATTTAGAAATGTTGAGTTACAGCCTCCACTACACCACAGACTAAACCTAAACACTAGTCAAACATGCTGAGGAAGGGAAGACAAATATGTTTCTCACACCTGGTGGGAGAAATTAATCGTATATCCCGATCTGAGAGTCTATGAGGCCACATATTTTCACATCAATGAAAAGAAAGTTACGTGGCCTATGCTTTACCTTAACCATAAAGTACCTGCATCACATACTTGAAAACCTCAATTCAGAAAGAAAACATGCCAACATTTTGCAACAATGGCAAGTTCAACACCTGCACACACATGTTTAGAGGCAATAATCATAGTCCTAACAATTTTACAGTAAGCTCCCTTATGCCACAATCCTATGACTCCATTCCCTATTGGCTCAATCCTATGCTTCTCCATTCAGGTTTGTCAGGAGTCATACATGGTTCTGAGTTCTAGCGCACAATTAACATTATGAAGGTCAACAGATGAATGCCTCCAATACATGGAAGCTTGAAGTGATAAGCAACAAGCACCTACACGCTAATTGAAAAAAGCCACTCTTCTCAATGAACCAAGCATTATATAGAACAAGATAACTCAAACTGATGAGACTAGATACTGCTGGACGTAGATAAATGATTTAGGACTAAATAATGACAGAGTTATTGTCATATAATCAGCAAAAGAGAATAACACGCGCATAGGATACTAACCTTCAGAAGATACTCATAGAATGAGTCAATGCTCGTTCCAATTCCAGCATCCTGCAAAAAGAGGATGTAATTAACATGACGTATGGTCACCTCCAATTCAGAGACCAACAGAAGATTCGCTGTGATATAGAGACACAGGAAACAGGTCCAACATCAAACTAGCAAAGGGCACTATATATTTCAAAAGTTGGTTTTGGTCATGCTGATTACAAGAAGACATAAGAAAAATTGTCAACAAGGAGGTCGGGGTGAGGGACAATGCAGTCCATGCATGGAAGTCCATGTAAAACAATTCATGTTGAATGACATTCTTTCTTCTAGAAGCGCATCTGCAAGGACGTGACCATATCTGTCTGTTTATCCATCCCCATCAAATGATGCTTGACTTCCTCATGACTCCCATCATATGTGAGACATCAACTTCAACATCAGCAGAAAAGAACTCGCTCAGTAAAAGGGACAAAGATTATGGGGACCAAATTCAAAATCCAAGCTTCTTATAGACAAGTAGTACTAACTACAGAGGACACAGACAAAAGAGGAGCAGTTAAATCGCTAGATCCTATCTCTCTCTCTTTTTTTTTTTTTTAAAAGGATACCTAACCAAGATATGTGTTGAAAAGACACCAAGGGGATGCCACCAATATACAAAAGTGGCAAATACAAAAACATTACACCCACAAGCTCTCATCCATAATAGAATCTACAAAATCCAAAAAATTTCAATATCTATCACCATTAAGCACAGCACTCAAACTATACAACATTCTCAAAAAGTAGAGCTTGAAGTCTTGAAAGGACATGTATAGATCCTATCATTCAGGAAAATAGAACTGATAGATGCAAAAATAATTTAGAAATCTTCAGCATTCTACAAGAACTGATACCTTTTGTGTCCATTCACCTGTAAAGACATTAATGTGTGCACCTACTAAGTTAAGCTTAGAACGGCGGGCCCACAATCCACGAACTGCATTCTTTGTGACTTGCTTAAACACTGCATTTCACACACAAGAGTAAGCATGTAACATACATTGAATAGTGAGACTAACTTTCTAGGTACAACCAAAAGGGTCCAAATTGCATGATCGGTTTATTATTGATAGTGTGAATCCCTGAATAAATGAAATGAATACTCAGCTTGAATAAATAATGCCCTACAGCAAAACGGTAAATAACACAACAACGCAAAAGTAAGCTACAGGCAACAGATGTATAACTAAATGTGTGGTAACATGGAACAATTTTAATATGCATACAGGATGCTCCAAAAGCATGTATACCAGTGATCAGTCGTGCATAAATTGTAGCAACTTTTGGTTGATTTTCTTATCACCTTTCGGGGGAGGGGGCTGTAAGCTGCATACCAGGATTATTTGTTAAGCGGCTTAAGATCCCAAATTCTAGAGCCAAAGTCCCACCACCAGCAGTTGATGTTATCTGCAAGCAACCCAAGGGGCATCAGATAATAGCACAAGAGGAAAAAAGATTTACACACCATCAAGACAAACTGACAAAGAGGAAAGAGGGTTGCTAGGCATGTCAAGAAAGACTAATACTCCCTCTATCCAACACAAATTTTTTAGTTTCATATGTCAGCAGTCAGAGTTCCTTTATCATGTTAATAACATGTCTAACCATGATTTGAAAAAATAGCGAGATATGAAATTCACTTAAATTTTTGCCGTTCCAATGCGCCTTAGCTGCACAAGCTTCTTAGGCCTGAGAGGGTACAAGCTAGTACTTGGTGCCAACAATCAATAAAATTCCAGGGTGCAATCATACCATTAATAATAAGCTGCTGCATGTGAGCCGAATATTGCACACATGAAAATCAGGCAAAAAGAATAAACTTTACCTTACTTTCATTTTCATCTACTCCATGCCTTAGATTTACAGATCCAAAAGGAATCCCTGAAAAAGTATCATTCGAGACCCGTAATGGGAAAGGACATCTTTTCCAAGCATTTTCACATACTTGTAATTTGAAAATTATTGGTTGAAATATTATATAATATAAAGAGAAGTAAACCTGTAGGTGTGTCGAAAGCTGGCAGCATTCGATTGGCAAGATCCTCAGCCAAATGAAGTAATTGATTGTCATATGATGGGATTCTCATACCCTGAAATCAAAACGTAGCAAACCACTATGTGTGATGTTGTGCCTTTGAAAACATAACATCTCTTTCTTGCTGATGATCATGGTTTTCGTTTTTTGTTTTGAGGGGAGAGTACATGAGTAAAGGAATATAGATATATACCTAAGTGATTGACTATGCAATTTAAGCTTTGAGAGGTTTTCCGCCTTTTTTTTTTTTAAATAATGAAAAAAATGATCTTTAAAAAATAGAACAAGAGACCATCACCATCAACAAGGATAGATGCCACCATAGGTGATCTCATGATGTATGTAGCCCAACTGAAACAAGCTCAGAGCACCGCAGAGAGGTTGTTTCCAAAATGAGAAAAGGAATTATTGAAATACAAAAAGCTTAAAACAAATGGAGATGACCAGAAGAAGTGATATCGTCTAAACAAATCAAAAGTTAGTACAAGACAAAGATCCTGATTCTGATCCTGATAATTACGTAAGACATCATGTTTTCACTATACCACAGACAGAATCAGTAAGCTCCATGGAGCACCATCTAGTTCCATATTGAAGACATTTGCAAATATCTATCACTGGAAACTCATCTGATACCCTCGATCCACGCAATTTAATGATCAATCAAAACAGGTATTCCTCCAAAATATCTCCTTTTTTGTAACAGACTCGCACACTGGAAAGTGGAATCAGCCATGTTGATCGCTAGACACCAATATTCTCCTTTCATCTGAAGTCCAGACAGTTTATTGGACAAATAATTTGGAACCGCAGAATGAAGGCCAGTTCCATGAATCTTTCCTTATATAATAAAACATCAACTGAACATCAGTCTCAGCAGACAAGCAATCCTACTGATTTTCCACAGAGCAACTTCCAACACACCAGCTTTCACCAGAACTTTTGATTTTCAGATAGAAATTGGATATAGATAGAAACCCAACAAGCTCTTAATTGAAACAAAAACATCATCAAAATTATTTTCTTTTCTCTCTTATGGCTCTTCTGAATTGCTAGAATGCTGCTCTACTCAAGACCCAAGGTAATCTCACTATATCCATGCAGATCCTTAACGATAATTCCACACTGGTTTAGAGGAAAACCTTGCTTAGAGCAAATGGGAAGGCAAAAGCCAATAGGGCAAAGAAAACACCACTCACCCCCTGCATGAAGCTGTGATAGGATGGACAACAGGGATTCCATGGAAACCTAACCAGAGATTAGGACAAGATGGGGGTGTATCAACCCATCACCTTGGCCAGCACCATAACAAATTCCAAATATTTGTCGCAGCCAGCTAAAAGCAGAGAGACCTCTAAAGAAATGACAAATGAATCGCATTACCTTAGACCTTCAACTTTTAATCTCTACAGCCCCTACATCTCCCTTGCCTTTTCTGTTTCATAACTTACCCAGTTTTATGTTGTAGACCATTAAATCTCTCAACATCCCCCTCCCCCAAGAAAAAAGAGATTTTTTAAAGGAAAAATATGTATATTAAGAGTCTGTTCTTTTCGTGGGTAAATTGGTGCGGGTAAAAGGGTGAAGTGGGTTGAGGTGGGTTGAGGTAGGTTGAGGTAGATTGAGATGGGTTGAATTCTTTTTATATGATAAATTAAACTTGGTTAAAATAGTGGAAGTGGGTTGAAGTAGGTCGAAGTAGGTTGAAGTAGGTCAAAGTAGGTTAAAGTGGGTCGAAGTAGGTTGAGGTTGGTGTATTGAAATTTACCCACGAAAAGAACAGGCCTTAAATAAAAGGATCGATGGATGGATGCAAGGAAACCACCCACAAAAGACCAAATATGAGGAGCAAATATTCCCCTAATCCCAAAAATAAAGAGTCATGACAAATTATCTTTTAAGCTCTGAAGGGAATTTTCTTCACCCTCGCAGACCTTTTGGTTTCTGTCTCTCCTAATGCTCCAAAAAAATCACATGAGGAAAAGTCAAGGGCTTCTTCTTTTCAACTTTATATCAAAGTAGCCCTCCAAAGCCAAAAGATGGTTCGTAATGGAGTTAGAAGAGACCTAATACATGCCTAAGCAATAAAGCAAGCTCCAAGAGTGTCGTGGCAAACTGGCAATGAAGCAACAAGTGATCCACTTATTCCAACTCCGCCTTGCACATATAACATCTATTCGCCAACATTTTCCCCCTCTTTTGCAAATTGTCAGTAGTCAAAATCTTCTTATGTGATGCCTCCCGAACAAAACAATGAAAAAAAAAAAAAGAAACCTTTAAAGGGGCCAACGTCCTACAAATGAGCTTATGAGGGAACCTTCCTTCGAAAAGATCATGTACTGATGGAAAATTCAAATGTAAGAGCTTCAAATAATATAATTTAACAGTGAAGTCCACTTTAGAATCCAAATCCCATCTCACCATATCATGTGGAAAGTGTCCTAAATTGGTATCATAAAGCTCGTTAAAAAAGCTAACAACAGTGTCATCTTCAACAAACCTGTCCCCAACAAAAATAGGGGACCAAATATTGGTGCTAGAAGCTCGCTCCCAATAGTCTGCAACGGAGGCATCCCTATCCACTTCTAGAACAATAAGAGTACGGAAAGTCTCCATCAAAGGGCCTCATCAAACCATCGATCATGCCAAAAACAGATGGAAGAGCCATTACCGGCGACAAAGGAAAAGTATGGAGAGAATCTCTCCCAACCCTTTGATATAAACCTCCAAAGGTCATACCCATAAGAAAAAAGGCAAAATTACAAGCTTGTCAAATACAAAGGATTCATGGAGGATGACAAGTCTGTGCATTTAGATGATTATATAGAATAGGTGTCGTAACACACTACACTTCAAAAAAATTCCGAGCACTATGTACGTCTCATCAAGAAAGCCCACATGAACCAACTTCCTCTTATCAACCTCATACATGGTGAGGTAGCTCGATGATACCAAAAGGGCTTTTCTCTAAATACAAACCCTAAGGTTGGCAGCTTGCTTTTCTTTTCTTCTTTTTTTTTTTTTTTTACTATTAGTAATCAAAAATTGTATGAAAGAACACCGAGGGGAGATCACCCATCTACAAAAGAGGTAATTACAAAAATTCATGCCCTCAAGCTCTACTACATAATATTAAAATCCAAAAAGATCAAACTCATATCACTGTTGAGTACTTGACTCCCTCTATACAAAGTTCTAGAAGTAGAGCTTAAAAACTCGAAAGGACATTTCTTTGTCCTCAAAAACATGCCGGTTCCTTTCCTGCCAAGTAGTCCACCAAATAGTTATAAGGATCATCTTCCAAACTTCTGAAACCCAACTCTTGTGCACCCCTCTTGTCCAAACCACCAACACATCTTTGACCTTCACAGGTTGACGGTTCACATTTATTTACTGAAATTAAAGGATTCCTCCCCCTCAGCTTTACGGTTCTTACCTTTTCCCCTCATAATTGTATGGATGCCTCTTGTTTTTGTAGAGGATTTGATGAAGCTTTTGCAGTGCTAAACAAGGTCCTTAGGCCTCAGATTCTATACGTAAAATGGGGAAGTAATCCTCAACAAGAATAGAAAAGGGTTCCAAATCCATCTATACCAAGGATGGAGATAGGATAGGATAGGAGTGTATGTCAATTGGAGTCTACATTCTAACTACACATATCATATGACCTATGCCTTTAACGATCCTTGTTCCCCATGTCCAAGCAACAAGGCTTTTCATGCATCCTATTCCTTCCTACACCATCTAAGCAATTTATAACCCAAAACAATATGTTCTAGTGACCAATAGTCAGGCTAATCATAAGTAAATCTACAACCTCAATAGAAAGATCCTCTACAGTACAAGAGTAAGTATGGCTCCCATAGCCAATTTCCCATAGACTTGGCAAGAGCCAAACGAATACAATTCCTTCTTGCCTTCACTCAATTTTGAAAAATTCCACAGTAAAATTGTAGGACCATCAACGCGTAGATCTATCCATTCCATGTCAAAAATATGCTCCCTTAATTCATGCTCCTTAAAAAGGACTCTCCAACCAAAGATTGCACGGGGACATAGTGCACTATCAGTTTACATAGGTATGCAAAGCCTTTTCAAAAATCCATAAATGGAGTAATACATACCATTAGCAAGCATAAGAAACAAGAAAACAATACCGTTGCATAATCACTTGCAATAAGGTGGGCAGAAAGCAAACCTCCAAGCACTCGAATAGTTGTTTCAAATACTGACACTGTTTTATTCTGCAAATCGGACAAGATATACCAACCTTAAGCTCTATAACATAATTCTAAAGCTAAGCCCAAAGTGAACATCATAATTATAATGGAGCCCTAAAATAAACATGTTGGACTTTTAGCCAATTTGTAAAGGGTCCATGTTCATATCCATTTCTGAATATCCTTATTGACACGTGAGTGGTAGTGTTAGAAGAAACAAAGATTCCAAGTACTACAGCACAAGAACAAAGTGAAGGTGCATTAATCCAGCGACGTACAAGAGACGAAGACTTAATGCATGCATCCATGTAGGCTAAGGCTTTTTCCTTTTGTAATAAAAAAAATTAAGCTTTTCCAAGTACATGATCCTCAAGAAGTTCGCATGTGATTCCGGATTGTGCAAGGTACACCTTCCATTCAAATTCTCTCCCCCATACAAAGTGCAATGTATCTAGTCCATTGTCCATCTATATAACTATATATAAAATTGCATGATCTTATAGTTATATGCTTATGCCAAGTGTCATGTTATTAGTGGCTAGAATTTATTGTATTTATGCCCTTTTAATTTTTTTTTTTCTTACTCACAATTTATGCTTCAGGATTGTCTAGTAGACTTTTTCATATTCTTCCTACTAAAGTACTTATGGATGTTATTAATTACTATACTCATTAAATGGACTAATAAGATTGTTAATGCATATACATCATCATCGAATTTAGAAAGTTTAGAAGACAAAGCATATATAAACATATATTTTTACAAACGTAAAAACAACACATCCATGTAACTTAACAATTCATAAATTTTGAAATCAAATAATAAAATAATTCAAATACTAGTTTTTCTTTTTTGAAAAAATGAGTTTAAATAGTAAAGAGAAAAAATTGAGTTTAAATCATAAACAGATATAAACGGTTAATTTTCGAGATAAATACCTAATAATATACCGATTGGTACATTGTCTTAGTTAGCATTTATAGTAAGATAACTTATTCTTAATGTAGGTGAGAATATATCAATCTCTTTTAAAGTTTGCATTTTTCTAGCAATTTAACTCTGGTGAATTTAGAAAAAATGAGCTTAACTCAACTCTTGCATTGCAAGGGGATTAACTCTAGTCTTCACCAAAAACTCAATCCAGACTAATAATATGCAAGGTGAAAGGCTATCAAACAAAAATAACAATGACGTTTTTGACTTTCCTTGAAACAAAGAAGGATTGATGTTCAACAGATAATTTGGAGCAACACATTAGCAACTTACTATGTCAAACCGAAGGTTATTTCCAATCCATTCAACAGAAGAAGCAAAACGTTCTTTGTCACCAAGCAGAGCCAGTGTGTCTAGGGAGTCAACCTGCGACAAAAAAAGGGCATATATATTAATTGAGTCTATGAGGATGGGAATATCATCAACTCTCCCAAAAGGCATCATTGAAGTATTCGGTGAACATGGGGAAAAAGGAAAATTGGCGAGAAAGGGGAGTTTTAGTAATTCTTTACCAAAGTTAGGGCGTACCCGCCAAGTGTATCTTCTCCATCACAAGACAAAGGTCTTAACTCATCGTGTGGAAAAGCATGCTCCATGTACCCATCAAATGCATGATAGAACATTTCACGAACCTACAACAGAAATATTGTGAACATCAAATCAAAGCGACAAGAAAAGTGCTACTGGCTAGCATTTAATAGTGAATATTGCGAACATTCCTACATATACTGCTTTATAATTTTGAAAGTGACCAGAATCTTGCTTTGAACAAGTAAATATTACCAACCTGATAATTGATAAATTAAAAGGCGAGCTGATGCAAAGGAGAGGAGGTCAACACTGGGATCCCCCCCCCCAAAAAAAAAAAAAGGGGAAATAGAATGCATTATATGTTCAGATCAAAAGGTTAGCTTCAAAATAAGCAGCCTACAACGCAGACTATATACATCCAAATAAAAAGCTAATTGCACGAACCACTGGGGGATTCATTTACTTTGCAAGCTTCTGTTTTACTATATACATTGGTTGCTTCAGTGTTCTTGAAGTTAACTACCGTTTTAGAAGCGCATAATTGAGTAAACTATATTCACTTTAAATATATGGGAGGACATAATCAGAACATGACCAAAAGTAGTTATGAGAAAACAATATGACACAGACATGTTAAACCCAAACTAGTCTTTATCTGAGTGATTTAGCAGATGATCACATGGCATCCTTTTCCACAGAAAAAAAGGTGATTATCTGTCAATTAATATAATATTTTACATATTTTGGCATCAACTACCAATTGGCAGGGATAAAGCAAAACCACAGCCGAAGAGATTAAAGATAGATTAAAGATTAAAGATAAAAAATGACAAAACACAAATCATGACAGATTAAAGATAAAAAAGGTGAAGAGAATGGGGAAAAAAAGCTTTTTGCAATGTAATAAACTAAAAGCCTCGACAAAACACAAATTTTCAGGTTTTTCTCTTGGTTGGTGTCACAGGACCACTCATCTCGTTTTTTTTTTTTCTTTTTTCTTTTCATGACAATAAGATAACAGATTAAGATGTGCTATTGATTATCTTTGATAAGTCTGGGTGTGACATTGAATACTCACAAAAGAAAGAGTTCCATTTTTTATTGTAGGCTAAATCCTGTGTGTGTCTAGTGACTCTAGCTGCAACCCTAATGGGAAATAGATTAAAGATAAAAAATGTGAAAAGAATGGAAAAAAAAAAAAAGCTTTTTGCAATGTAATAAACTAAAAGCCTCGACAAAACAAAAATCATGATAGATATAATGCACAGTCAGGGAGTAATTTGGAAGAAAGCCTAGACCTGGTGAACAACAACAGAAATACAATTAGCTCATAGTGAAATTGCAGATAATGTCCTTTAAGATTCTTCGGCTTGTTTCAACATAAAGTACATAGACATATTGAATAAATGCATTATGGAAAATAAAGGATTTGAACTACTAACACAATCACGTAATACCTCATCTCTGAGTTGTCTAGCTTCGTCTGGTGAAACACTTTCTGCAAGAGTTCCTTCAATGGAAACCCCGCCTATTAATGTCAAAATCCAAAAGAGGAACTTGAAGCAGGCAATTGATCCTTTCATGATTCAAAATGGTCCTCTGAAGAGAAAAATTCAACAATCATTCTACCATATTATGGAGACATTCCTTCTTTATGTCCACATAATTTAACTCATAATGCAGCACATCAAGTGCGCATATATAATCTTTGCCTGGCTGATGGTGCTTCTCACCAAAGGCAAGTTTTCTCTTGTTCCAATAAATATTTCAACTGCCAATAATATGAATTTTTCATGCTCAAATCAGTTAAAGCTTCCGCAACTTGAGAGAAGGCAGCATTTTATGAATCCATTCATGAAATATTACCTACTAATAAGGCTCTAAGTTTGCCATCAGTTTTACCATCCAAGATGCACAACACCATCATCAGACCATCCAGCCAAAAGATGTTCTAGCGTGAGAGATACATGCTCAAGGTGTAGTTATGGGGATAACTAATTAGTGATTACATATTTAGGGTGAGTTGTATCAAAATCATCGTTAAGTGAATTATTAATCACTCATAAATGAAGAAGTCACACTA